>WYDI02032801.1:62204-102802 GCA_009867235.2 Psittacus erithacus
CGGTGGTGGTTATGCTGTTGGGGGGGGGGGGGGGGGGGAGGGGGGAGGGAAGAGAGAAATCATAAAGAACAAATAAACAAGAATTTATCCAAGGAAGACTGTTCAAAGATGAGTAATCCAGCAGTTAAGTCTAGTAGTGAATTTGATGTGTGCACCCTTAGCATGGGGCTGGACATAAGAGATGAAATGAGAAGAAAGGGGGTTTTACCCACTACAAATGCAAATCAAAAAATCACAAAGGGTTTTGAATATAACAGGTGGTTAGTCTCATGCCTTCTGCTCCATATGCTTCACCTGAACAGTTTATAACACTTTTCTTTTTCTTAAGTTCTACTTCCTCTGTATTTCTTTCATTCTTTCTTTAAATGTTAGTGTGGCATCAGTCGCAAGGGTTTGGGTTTTATATATACATACACACACAGAGAGATAGCCAGGTTGCTATATTTAAAGGTGTTTACAGAATACACACACACACACACACAGAGATAGCCAGGTTGCTACATTTAAAGGTGTTTACAGATATTAGCAACATAAATCATACTGAATATCATCAAATAATAGGCACTTAAGCCTTTACAGCTTCTCTGACAATCTTCTGTCAATTTTCAAACACCCTAAGAAGTCACCAAACTGATCTCTCTTTTAAGCATGAATACACCACACTTTTTGAACCTCTATATCTGCACAGTGAATAGAAGGCAACCACCTGAGCTTTTTGTAAAGCAAGGTAGTATACTTTAAGGGACATACCCTGTCCTTTTATGTTTAAACCAAAGAAATTAGAGCATTTTCTTAAGTTTCCCTTTCACTAGCGTAAATTCAAACAAAGGAAGAAGAAAACACACACACAAAATACACAAAAGCCACTATCAGCTTTCACCACAAAAATATGTTGTTAGACTTGTGGAATAAAGGAGAAGGCATATTCAGCTAGCAAATACATATATTTACTTGCAGTCATAACTCAGTCACCACTAATGGAAAGAGCAATCGTCTGCAGAAAGACCAGATCTCATGGTAGCTGTGAAAATCCAAGATGGGTTACTATCTTAGACATTCTCCTAGGAGTGCTTCTGCTGAAATGATCCCTGAGAAAGTAATTTTACCTATTTCTTTGCTTTGTCATTCCTTTTCAGTGGTATTTCAGGCTGTCTCCACTTCACACATCTGGATTCTGTCTCATTTTGGTCAGTGTACTCCACATACCAAAGTAAGTGCTTCTGTATATATGCTACCATATTCAAAATGTATACTAGAACAAAAAGTAATAATGTGTACTCACACATCATAATTTCCCTTTAAGGCCTCAAATCTGTTCTGAGTGGCAATCATGCCAATTTTACTGCGAGCTAAACTGAAGCATAAAGTGATTATGTGACTTACTCAAAGTTACTTGGGAATTCTGTAACAAAATGGAACCAAACTCAAACACGCCATGGCATCCATCTGCTAGGGATAACCCAGCACAGACAGGACACTCATGCTTTCCTGTAGGGGCAACTGGAAACAGAGTAGGATAATCCACAGCACCTCGCAAAGCACCAGATATTTCTGTTTTGCATACTTGTGCACAAAGTGAGGCGGATGCTTCTGCTCATGAAATATAATTGCTTCCTAGATCTTCTCAGCCAACATCATTTTATTAAGCAGGCAGCACCATTTTTAAAATTAAGAGAATTTTTCATCACTCAGGTAGTGCTTAGAACTTAGAATTCTTCATTTGCAAAAGAAATCTAGAAATTAAAGTGAACTGAGAAATAGCCTTTTCTGGTCTTTACAATAAAGGAGGGTGTCTAGCCAACCTGAGGTCTTCAGAGACATTTTTTTGGCAACACAAGTTTTTTCAGTTATATACCCTGAAGCTTTATGCATTTTAAACCCTTCTTTTCTTTCTGTTGAATTTTGGCTCCATGTCCAGAATCTTCATACCAAATTAAACTCAGAAAGAATCTCAGGTTTAGCTGCTTAAGATGATAATGTAAACACAAGTTCTTTGCTTGTTTTTCCATTTAGACTCATGTAATTCAGGTGAATCAAAACAAAACTAAGAAAACAATCGTTAGATGAAAAAAAAAAAGTAAAAAATTTTAATTCTTCATGGAATCTTCTTTGATCAGTTCTGCTTACTATAGGACCTATTGACTGTAACATCTCTATTTCAACCTGTTCTAAAGTGCAGGGGCATTTTGTAGCTTGGATTCCAGATGGAGCCTCACTGTTCAATTGAGAGTTTCAGGTATTTTTGAAGCATCCCCTCTGCATGAACATGTTCAAGGTAGCCTTCTCAGCCCATGACAATTTATGTTAGTAATCCCATGGAATCACTTTAACTGCCTTCTAATCCTTACCATTGATAGATCATCCTTTACACTATATAGCATCATCCATTTGGGAAATTATGTTCTCTAGAGTTTTTTTATATTTATTTATCTCAAATTCTTGCAGTAGCTATACTTGAGACATTTTTGTGTGTTTAAGTAATTTATATTCTCAGTTAGCTTCCTTACTAAGACAAGTGCCAGCTTTATCAACTATATCTTAATTAAAAATAAAATACAAGAGCAGAATTGTGTAATCTTCACTATTAAGTTCACAGTATTGTTGGCAATATCAGTACTGCACATGTGGAAACAACTTGCAGTACTCCTGACAAGCAATATAAAATTAGCTTTCAAGATTCAAGTGTGTAAGATATTAGAAAATATTTCTCTTACAGTAAATTTATTCTGCAGTGTAGCACTAATTTATTCTTAAAGAATAACATTTTCTCCTGTGAAACAAGATGCATATTACTTATGGAAAAGAGAGAAAGAAGCAGCATATCTTTACCCTCCGTACATCTTTGCCAAATGTTTCGCTGTAGCTAGTGCCCAGTATTTCAAACTGAACATAGGGGTTGGCACCATCTTCTCTGAACTCCATAACACCAGTAAGCCCAGTTATATGGCCCTAAGGAAATAAGTTTCAGAAATTTTAGAAAAGAACAGATTTGCCTTTATAAACATTCCAGTGAACTCAAATGTGGCAATTAAATGTTCTTCAATAGCTCACACAAAGCACCAGACACAGGAAATTTCTTTTAGAAAAATTTTTTAGAAAATTACTTTTGGAAAAAAGCCATCAGGTCATCACTGTTCACAGAGACAGACCGCAAAAAAAAAGGAGAAGGACCTTGGTGGACCATAAGACTACAGCCCTTTCAGTGTAATTGAGGACAGGAGGTTCAGTTCTGGGACTGAATACGAAGGCATGAACTCCAAGTCCAAAACAGAGTATGCCTGCTGTGCTTCCAAGAAAGGCATGAAGACAATCTAAAATTTAAGTATTATTAAAACCTCTCCATGAAAGTATCACAGAGTTTGATTTTGGGTTTATAGCAAAGCAGCTTGAAATGACACAAACTTTTGAATTAATTTAGCAAAAAAGGATGGTGTCACTAGGAATGGTCAGAGCATAACATAACACTTTGACCAAAATGCATCATTTACTAGATGAAAACAATTTCATCAATATATATGGGGAAACAGGGGTTTTCTTCTGAATAATTGCTAAAGGTAGCATAGTAAAAAATTAGTATTTTTTTTCACTAGTATCACTAGTATTTATGATCAAATAACTTTCATACAGGAAGTTACTATGCGTCTGCAAAGCCGCAGTACTGTCCATATTTAAGTAATTCAACATGCTGCAAGACAATGTAACTGTTTGTGATAACTTAGCTGAATCAGATTGCTTTTGCTTTGGCCCTAACTTATGAAGCTAGTTGAGCTGTAGTAAATGGAGCATTAAGTCCTAAATGTTACTGTTGGTTGGCCCCTTGAGCTCCTTAATTTCTCTTGGAGAAATTACTAAAATGCAAGCGCACATCAATTTCTATGACTATTCCTAATCACACTATCTTCACAGAAGGTAGCTATGAGAATAAAAGTAGAACATACACCACTGGAGCAACACTTCAGTGTTTCTAATTTGTTTTTCATAAATCACTCTTTTAATAGCTGTAGATCATTCCTGGTACTTGTTAATTACTTGTAATAAATCAAACAAAATTTCAATAAAGGTCAAAAACTTCTTGAAAAGCTAATCTTAAGTAGGAATGCAGCAACTCTTTCAATTGCTCACACAACTATGGTTTGTCTGTTCTCACCTTCTTAATAGTCTCTAGCATGGATCGTCCTCCATTCCAAGGTTTAGTGGATTTCCTCATGCAGTTCAAACTTGCCATGCTGTGCCATTTCCTATCCTCCAGTTTTCTGTGGAAAGCATTGGCCAGCATGAGCACACTGTCATACAGGTACAGGTTGGAAACCTGCAAACAATAATAAGAATGAGCGTCTTCATTCATTTAATCATTCTTTTGAAGAAACTGTAAACAAATCCAAGAAAGACAGAAGTAAAAACTAAAAGCTGGATATGTTTGATATGTTCAACAGTCAAGGCAATTGAGACAAATGCCAGAGGTCACTTCCACCTTCTTTCCTGCTTGGCACCTGGGTCCTTCTGGCCAAGGGACACTAGCACACTTGCATTGCTTGTGTACTACCAGCACCACTGCAATGCAATGTTATAAAGACGTAAGAGATCACACTTCAAATATAAACTCAAGCTATAGAAGGAGTACACCCATTTATCAATAAAAGACAAAGATTGCGACTTTGTTAGTCCTTTCAACGTAGAGAAGAAGAAAGAATAGAATTAAGTTCTTAGTCTTTTTGAGTAATTTCCTTGGTAATTTCTGGCGCAGCAAAATATAATGCTAATGCAACTGTTCAGAACAGAGGGAGATGAAATTACAGTATTACTTTGGTCTTATCTCTCTCCACCAAATACACAGGACACTGGTTAGTATTCTGCTTTCTCTGGAGCTATTGATTTTAGCCTCCTTATTCTTCAATTTACATGTGAGATAAAGAGAACAATAATTGATGAAAAAGGCTCCAGTAAGAACACCACACTAATAATGCTCAACTAAGTATTTAGTTTTTCAAACCAAGGCATGCAATACAAGGTCGAATCTTTGACATGCGGTGGTATCCACTGCAACTGGTAAAATTTTAGCAGCAAAAGTTGGCTGAGAGAAGAGAGTTAAAAAAAAAATTAGATACTCTTCACCTGTTTCTGGAGTTTGTGAACACCCTTCTTCAAATCTGTGCATAGACGCAGGGATATTGATTTACTCTTTACCAAACTCAAACCTCCAGTTAGCATCAGCTGTGAGACACAGCTTTTTTATTATTAAAAAGATATTCTAGCTGAAGGTTTTACTCACAGTGATCCATGGATTTACCATTTATCTTTTGGATTTCTCTAATTCAACACACAAAATGTTGCCTAGAGACCAGGAAAGGGCTACACTCGGAAGTTAATACAGCTTCATACTTCCTATAAAAATGTCACTCAGCTATGAAACCTTAACCTATATTCCTATATTACTGTTGCATCACTGGCCCCAAGTAAATTTCTGATATCTTGAGATCCTAATCTTCAGAAACAAAATGTTACACGTTTTACAATCTGGAAAGCAATAAAATTGAGAAACTAGGCACTCTGAAATATCTTCTAAAAGAACTAAATCAGAACAAAATATATATAAACAGAAATTAATTTTGAAATAATTAAAAATAGGAAGAAAATAAAAAAAAAAAGGGAAAAAAAAAAAAAGAAAAAAAAAGAGGTTGAGGATACCACTTACTTAAGGGACTAAATATAAAAAGGGTTTGTAAAATGAAAATAATGCAAAACCTATGAGAGAATTTCACTTAGATATTCTCCTATCTGGCGCTGCCATCTACTCTCCCTTCTTTTCTTTCCAGCCTTCCTGAACAAGCAGTCCACATTCACTTTATTTGCTATTTAATTTAGTGAATCCTTTACCTTTTAAAAGAGTTTCCAAACCAGCTACTTTCCAGATTTCCTCTCTTTTCAAGAAGGACAAATACTTAAAGGGTTAATAGAAGTCCCGGAAACTAAGCCTCTTCTGCTCAGTTGCATGTGTCTCCCTACTCTGCAGATATTTCCCAAACAACTTTCAAATAAAGACACCAAGCCAATCCTTATTCAACAGGGCACTTTTCCTCTTCTGTGTTAAGCTACTCTCTGGGGTGGGGGGAGTCAAAACAAGATGTCAACCCACAAAATAAACCACCCCAAACCACATACCACAAAACCCACGTGCTTAGAAGTAGATTTTATGTGTGTTAAGGAAAAATGTCATTTCTTATGTGCCATCATGATTCTTTCTGCTCCCTGCTGAATATGATTTTATACCCTCATTTACTGACAATTCGTTATTTGTTGCCGCCACAAATCAGAAATGCATATCATTTTCTTGGTTTGGCACTGTTTTTTGGTTCTGGAAAACTGCAGCCTCAGTTCCCCAAAACAGCTTGCCTGATTTGCTAGCAGAGCTCTAGGGCAAAATATAAGATGTACTTGGGTACACTGCTTTCCTTCTCTTTATTTTTTTTTATGCTTTTAGAGAAGCAGCCACAGTTCTGCATGTATAATTGACTGAAAGCTTGAGAGAACTGCTTTTGAGAATCTACATGACCATGTATCCAACTCAAATTACTTTATGCTGTAGAGCAAAACAATATTGTGTTTATCAATCTAATCCTCATAATTCAGTTAGACCTATAACAGCTTTTGCATCACTATTGTTTCATTATTTTCTTTGGAAAGAATGATATAAACTGACAGCAAGAAAAGGTCTGCACAAGAGGAGTTTCCCACTACTTACACCCTTCTGTCATATATCTGGAAATATACGTACCAAGGTGGCAGAAAATGTTGCACAGAACACAGCAAGTTAATTTTTTGCCATGGGAAGAACATTCTGCCAGTCCTGTTGTACACTTATCCATAGAGTATTTTGCAAAATATAGTATTTTGCCACTCTAGTTCTGTTCTACAGAAAGCCTTGTTAAAAAAAACAAAAACAAAAACAAAAAACTATATGGTATTTTTTTAATCAGCAAAATTCATTTTTTTCATATAATCATACTTTACTTACTCCAGTGAAAATTACATGCATGCATTACTACATTTTATCCCCTACTCATTGAAGAGTTAATATCCTACAGAAAAGAGTAAGTTGAATTTTATTTATGCAATCAACACTTCTTTTTTAGAATACAAAATATGTAAGCTAGGAAAAAACCAGCAGCTTAACCTACATAACCAAGGCTATATTTGTAATATTAAGAAAATCAATTCTCTTTTTTTAATATTTTATTTATTCAGTCTACCAGTTAAGGTGTAAGTTAACACAAAATATAGGAGTTCACCCTACTAAGGGCAGAGCCCTTTGAAACTTATAATGCATGACTCAAAGTGTCTGGTTTTACACAGTGATCAAAATTCAGTATGTAGACAGTATGTTTGTTTTAAACAACAGAAAGAAGGGCATTCACATGATAGCATTGTTTTGGTTGTCAGCTAGGTCAAGAATCACTTCTTTGAAGTACAAAAAAAACAAGTAAGAACAACCAAAAATATTCTGGTGACTTAAAAAATAATGTCCTTTTGATCACTCACAGTATGCAGAGCAAAACTCAGCTCCTGAACATCCATAATAGCACAGATTGAATGTCTTTACCTAATCCCAAATGGGAACTAGCTTTATGCTGGAAAACAGAGTTATGGAACCAGGTCTAATCTGATGTCTGAGTAGCATTATGTGAGTGTAGCTGCAGAGCTGATTCTTTCAATACTTACAGAAAGATATATTATTAAATTACTGGGAAGTATATTTTTATCTTATTTTTTCCTAATTCCTTTCTGAGGTAGAAAAATAAGAATACTTAAATACCTCAAAGACACTTCTCTCCTCAAGACAGTATTAACTTTCTATCTGAATTCATTACTATGTATGTATTTCCTTGTAGAAAAAAGTTACTTGTAACAAGCCAAAGAAATTCTGGCCCAATTTCACAGTAATTCCAGGGCTATAATAATTTCCTTTATTTTCTATTATATTCCTTTTAATACAGCAAAATGTCTGTGTATGTACTACATTGTATTTCCGACATGAGTTTGCTATAACCTCAAGAATATTGATACTGAGAAAAGAAAAAGAGTTCAGTGGACAAGGCCTGTATGCTGCTGTTACTGCAACCGCACATATATTTTAATTTTCAGCTATCAAACTCCCTCTGAATATAGATTTACCACTGAAAGGGAATTTGTGAGATACCCCAAGGGATCAGCTCTACTCTAATTCCACCATTGCTGTCAGAGGCACGAGAATATAGTAAATATAAAAATCAGTCTTCAGGTAGCATTCAGAATTAGTAGCAAAGCAAGACAGAAATAAAAGCAAGGGAATATATTCAGCTACTTTGGGTCTTCCAAGCTCAGAAGCATTTTTTTTTTCTCCCATTTATATATTCACAGGGGGAACAGAGGAGGGAAGGATATATATCTGCCTGCCGTTTCACCAATATATTCAAGAGCATGCCGTGTACATGAGCAATTTTAAGCATGTTCTGGTATACATTCTGCAAATTATTCCAAACTTTATGAACCTTTATTTTGCAATAAATTAAAAATCCACCATACACTATTAGACCAGAGCAGAAACTTTGAATGAGAGTGGAAATCTCACATGATTAAATGTCATTTTATACAAGTTTTTATGTGGAATTCATGAGGTTTTCCAGAGTGATTTTACTTTTAAAGTTATATATAAAGATAGCTTTTAGCTCCTTCAGAGGCACTAATTATAGACAAGAGCTCTTCTGAGAAGGCCAGCAAGCCACAAAGACTGACCTTGACTTCTGAGTTGCTAGCAGAGCCAGAAGTCTAGCCAGATAGGACCACTGAAGAGACCAGCTGGGAAGACAAGCTGACACCCAGAGGCCACTGCTTCAAAAACTCATTCCCAAGCTGGGCATCTGTACTGGGCTGCTGCCAAAATCACCCTCTAACAGGCCACAGCAGTCAGCTCCAAAGATGAAGCAGATGGAAGAGGAGCACAGACCAAGTGAAGCCTGCCAGCAGCAGAAACTCTTGCTGCCCGGGGAGTGATATCATTGTGCTTGCATATGTATACACCACCGTGCCCTGAAACTGTGTTTCAACTTTCAAAGTTCAAGTACTGCCAAAAGCAGTTATGAGCTTGTGTCTCTAATGACAGAATGCCTCTTACTAGGAGCAGAGAAAATTAATGGTTTACTTATGGTATGATGCCGTGCTTACAGGGATACTTTTAGAGTGCAGAGACTGAAAATTTGAACTATTTAATTTTCTTAAATTAGTTTCATACAATCATAGAATGGTTTGGGTCGGAAAGGACCTTAATGATTCTCTAGTTCCAACCCTCAGTGCCATGGGCACCTTCCACTAGACCAGATTGCTCAAAGCCTCATCCAACCTGGCCTTGAACACTTCCAGGAATGGGGCAGCCACAGCTTCTCAGGGCAACCTGTGCCAATGTCTCACCACTCTCAGTAAAAAACTTCTTCCTTAGATCTAATCTAAATCTACCCTCCTCAAGTTAAAAACCATTCCCCCTCGACCTATCATTACATGTGATAGGACACATCCTAGCCTATATTTACACCCTTGTAAAATTCCCTCTCCAGCTTTCCTGTGGGCCCCCCCTTTAGGTACTGGAAGCTGCTCCTAAGGTCACCTGGAGCCTTCTCTTCTCCAGGCTGAACAAGACCAACTCTCTCAGCCCATCTCAATAGAATAAGTGCTTGAGCCTTCTGATCATCTTCATGGCCCTCCCCTGGACTCCCTCAAACAGGTCTATTGTCCTTCTTGTGTTGGGGGCCCAGAGCTGAATGTAGTACTCCACAAAGGGTCTCACAAGAGCAAAATAGAAGAGAATCAGCTTCCTTAGACAGTCACGAACCTGACCTTCTCCTACAGCAGACGGTTCTTCATTCTCCCAGTCCCTGCGTTTGTCTTCTGCAACTTGGGAGTTGTGGATGGAGCGCTTGCTGGTGAAGACCAAGCCAAAAAAGTCACTGAGTACCTCAGCCTTCTCCATGTTCTGGGTAACTAGGTCTCCTGTTTCCTTCCACAGAGGGATCATATTTTCTCAAGTCTTCCTTTTATCAACAATGTAACTATAGAAGCTTTTCTTGTTACTCTTGACAGCCCTGGCCAGATTTAATTCTACCAGGGCTTTAGCTTTTCTAACTGATCTTTGGCTGCTTGAACAATTTCTCTGTATTCCTCCCAGGCTACCCATCCTGCTTCCACCCTTTGTAGGCTTCCTTTTTGTGTTGGAGTTCTTCCAAGAGTTCCTTGTTCATCTACAGAGGCCTTCTGGCATTCCTGCCTGACTTCCTCTTTGTCGGGATGCATCACTCCTGAGCTTGGAGGAGGAGATCCTTGAATATTAACTAGCTTTTTTGGGCCCGTCTTCCCTCCAGGGCTCTATGCCATGGTACTCTCTACTCAGCAGGTCCCTGAAGAGGCCAAAATCTGCTCTCCTGAAGTGCAGGGTAGCAAGCTTGATGTTCTAACTGCTCGAGGAATCTTGGCAAGCCTATGCCCTTCTCTGACAGATGGGGCCATCAGCTTCCAGCAGACCAGTTTTCTCAAAGTGAGTCCCATCGCCTAAGTAGCCAAACCCTCGGCTATGGCACCAGTCCCTTAACCACTTGTTGATTCACCAGATTTTACTGGCTCCTTCAAACCCCCATTCCTTTGACCAGAAGGACTGATGATGGAGCTACCTGTGCTCCAGAGTCCCTTACTGCTGCTCCCAGGGCTCTGTAATCCCTCTTGATACTCGTCAGGCTGTACCTGGCTGTATCACTGGTCCAAACATGAAACAAAAGCTGCAGATATAGTAATTGGTGGACTGTAGGAGGCTTGGTAGTCTCTCAGTGACATCACTGTACAAACTCCTGGTGAGCAGAACGCCTCTCTAGAGAGTGCATCAGGTTAGCAAATGAGTGCCTCCTTATCTCTCAGAGGAGAGTTACCTGCTACCATCGCCCTTTGCCTTTTCTTAGTGGCACTGGTTGTTATACAGGGTTGCAGGATCAGCTGCCTTACTCAGCTCCAGCTTCTCTCCTGATATGATGGGTCTTTCCTCTTTAGTCTGCAGAGCAGTGAAGCAGTTCTGGAAGGACACCCCAGGCTTCAGGTGAAGTCTCTTCCTCCTGTGGGTCCTTGCTGTTGCAATATTCAACTCTTCTGCATTACTGACCCTCCTCCTTTATGTGTGTGTCAGTGGGAGAGATTTTGGCTGCTTGGCTATGGGCTGTGACTCCACTGCAGACTGCGCTTGGAGCCAGCTATCTAACTCCCTCTCAGCCTCCCTGATGTTACCTAGCCTTCTTACCACCTTCTGCAGCTCAGCCATTTGCTGCAGGAGGTCCTCTACCTTCTACCTAGGCACACCTTCTGCAGGGGCAGGTCTGCTGCCTGTCCCTGCTCCAGGAGAAAGGTCTGGGAAATTCCTGCAGTCTGATGTTTGCATTACAGCCTCTCCCTGCAGCAGCTCCATCTGGGTGGAGGCATCAGCCATCACCAGGGCAGTTGGTCCTGAGCCCCCAGCTGGAGCTGCAGCTTTTGCTCTCAGAGAAGCTCCCACCATTCTGTCTTGAGGTTCAGGTAGAATGGGTGCCCCTGATTCATGTAGATGGTTACAGAATGGCATCTGGTTGCTGGGTTGTGTGTACTTCAAGTCTGTCTACTCAGCCAGTGGAATGGCCCTCCTTTTAAGTGCCTTCCTGTACAAACCACTGCCTGGTTGTTGCACAAGGCCCTGTTTGCCATCTGTGCTCACAGCACTCCCCAGGGCTGCTCTTTGTGGGAGTGGGGGATGGCCACGACAACTCCTGGCCTGGCCCGTGCCTAATCAGCCTCTCTCATTTGCAGAGCTCATTGTGAGACTTTGTGTGAATGCCTTTAAAAGCATGCTTTGCTACTCATGGAGAACAAAATCACAGCCAGCAGTCTGGCATTCATGCGAAAACCAGAGTCAAAAAACAAACATTCATTGAAGACTGAAATGTCAGCTTCAAACTTCCAAAAGACTATTTACTAACACTGAGGTAAATAAAAGCCTGAATAAAATTTTTTGAAAAGCACAGAAAAACAGTCCTCAATTGTATATTCATTCAAGCCTTCTGACAGTAAGGAATCTAACTAGTGTATTATTTAGTGCTTTGCCCATTCTGGTTTTAAGTATCTCAAACAATGAGGCCTCTAAAGGTTTCTTTGGAAGACTGCACTCTCAGACTCTGGGTTTTAAATGATTAACAGCTTTTGCTTCCTCTTTATTTTTTTCTATTTTTACTGAGGTACACATGTCACGCCACTTTTCCCTACCCTCAGTTTTTATTCTCTGAATTTTCACTGTCCTTCAGCTATTTGAGTATCATAAGTGTTTTCTTATTCAGTATGTTTTATAATATGCTAACATTAATACTGTTATATGTATTAATATACATAATATTCATAATCATTGGCCTTGATTACCCTGTAAGGCCCAAGCTTGTTAGCTGCAGGTGTTGGCTTAGCTTACTAAACATCTCAAGAATTTGGCACAGCTAACAGTAGCTGTCCAGAGAAAGTCTAGCAGAAGACATTTGATAGAGAAAACTGAACACAACTAAGAATCAGACAGAAGCACAAGAGGTAGTACTGGAATTGCAAAGCAGAGTATAAGATTATAACTTTACCTCATTTACAAATAAATATGTGTGCAAATTAGACTTCAGAGGCAGTAAAAAATGAAAAACAGAGGCACTGACCCTTTTTTCTAGCCACCGCTGTCCACTCCATGATAAAGCACTGAACAACAATTCAGTGAAATAATTACGCAAACAGAGAACTCCAGCAGTTAAAAAAGGTAGTTTGAGCGGAGAGGAAAATCCTGCTCCATAGAGTATCTGTGGTTCTAGCCTCCAGAGTGCTCACAAAATCCCATGTGGCCAGAGGGCACCCACGGTTGGTTGGTGTTTTAACCAATTATTCTAAAGCAGCTTCTACAGAACACATGCCATTGGGCTTCAGGGAGAGAATATGTCATGCAATGTGCAGGAAAGGATACTTTTCATTCATGTGGTACTCGAACAGTCTCACTGCAACTGAATGCTGGGCCATTAATTTTGTGACATAGTTTGCTGGGGTTTTCTCTTTGCCTTTTTAATCTCATATATTTTGGACCAGGTTGAATCATTTCAGATACACTGTGCCCATGTAATATGTTTTAAAATAAATAAAATCTCACATGGATTGAACTTTTTAACTGTATAAATGGTAAATATGGGAAGAAACTAATGGGAACTGCATTTCGAAAGAGAACTTTCTTCAAAAGCATATAACAGATTGATTTTGAGTTTATGAACACATCATGAATAACCTGATGAAAGAACAAAAATTGGTTTGTAGATGGAAAATAACATTTAAAGGGGAAGATTTTGGAAAAAAGCAGGTTATACATTAAAATTTCTTCAAATTGACTCTGTAAGACTGTGTCTGAAATAATCGAAACAGTTTAATAGCAGTAATCCTACTAAACAAAATTCAACATGCAGGGATACATACAAGTTCTAACCAGGACTAACAAGATTTAGCTACAAATCCTTAAGTGCTTCAGTATTCCCTCTCCAGATGAGGCAATACTGACAGTGCTGATGGCCCAAGCCACAGGGTAATCATAGCCAATGGAAGACAGCAAGTTCTAAACTGTCTCTTTTCCACTTACAAAAAAGTAAGAGAGATGGATGCAGAAAAAAATAAAGGAAGAATAAGAAAGAGAAAAACGTCCTCTGTACTCAAATAAAATGACCAGAACAGGAAACTTTATAAAGCTTTTTCTCCAGTTGAATGAGAAACCCAGCTGGGTATATTATGCATGCAAGAAATAAGGGCATGAGCAAAATTTTGACAAGTGGGTTGATGGAATAAGAATGGATTTCCAGAAAGCATTCAGAACAGATGAGTTTTCGGATGAGCTTGCAGAACAGCCTGATCTTTAAAAGCCTTGTCAGAATGCCAAACTGGGATGATCACCCTCTGAAAAACAACTTTGCAGGATATGGTACTAAAGACACTGAGAACAAGATCATTCCAAAAAAATTTTCATTAATTTTGCCAAAATAAAGTTAATAATCCATGATGTAAATGTTTCTTTCTTTTGCTAGCTTGATAAAAATGCTAAATTCCCCCCTCTAGAAACCTTACAGTTAGAAGCTGACAGAGATTAGCTTATTCTTCTTCAAAGTCATTAATTAATTAACCAACAATGGCTGGTAAATTACCTTGAAAACAAAGAATTATTAATATGAGATTGCCCAAGGGAGAATGAGCCAGGGATTTCCAAACTGTGGTGTTAATCAAACTACTTCAAAGTAACGCAAAGACTTGGTGCTGGCAGGCGGTCACTGCCTCTGGTCGATTCATGCGGCCTGACATGGAGCTGAGAGCTACTGCAGCCTCTGGCAATAAGGGTAATTTAGTGATGTACTTCTGTACAGCAAAAGGTCAAAACTGTTTTTTAAGCAATGAAAAGGAAACAGAATATTGGGAGTACCTGAATTGCAGGACCATTAATAACATGCCAATCATGAATGGAAATTAATATGAGCTTGTATGCACAAAAGGTGTTTTGGCAAAGCCTATGAAAAAGATGCAGCTACAGAACGCTTCAGATATATCTGCATATGCTAAAAGCATCCTATATCCAATCTGTACAAACTCAAAGATAATACAAGATGTACTGGGGGCAGCTAATTTGAGAGATTTAACATGTGCCCTTCACCCTTCATAATATTTCATTCCAGTACGGCTGAACATGACAGTCATGGAATCAACTTCCAAAAAGTAAACTTTATACCTTCTGCACTTCTTTATATCTCTTTCTCATTTCTAAGTTCATAGAGAAGTAACTAAAGGGCAAAGCATAACGTTACATTCTCTTAAAGACAGTTTCTAAGCTGGTATATCATTTCTGGAAGGTAAGAACTGAGAATGTTTTGCTTCTCCAAACCCACATTTGAGAATCGGCAGGAAAAGGGTCCTTCCCCAAGGGCCCTTGTCAGTGAAATTTAGTAATAGGGCCCAAGGCTGTTTATGCTAGCAAACCAGTTACTGTTTTAGCAAGTAAGAGCATACTGAGAGGGCAAGGGATCTCAGAGCCTTTCAGATGAGACTCTGAATTAGATTACGCATAAATCAGCATAGACAACAAAAGTCAAAATCCTGCTGCTCCCCAATGAGTGATTTGCTGGTGCAGGAGAGTTAATTTTTTCATCATACTGGAAATTGCCTTGATTGTCCGAAATCACCCTGTTCTCATTACAGCATACATCAGAGTTACTGACAATGATCAAAAGCGTCTTTCTTCCTAAGCCAAGACAGGCATAGACTTTCCGCTGTGCAGAAAAAATAGACTAGTGCTCAGAACTACAGTGCATGCAATGGGCATTTCCCAAACTTTGACACTGCTATGGCAGAATCTGTGTTGCAAGAGGTTTTCTTCAAGGAGAAAACATCCCTATCTATCTCTTAGAGGATTTCAATCTGCAGTTACAATTTTTTAATACAGCACAAGTAAGTAAAACAAAGATCTCCATCCATGTTCCTTGGGGAATCTTGACTTACCCACTTTTCCTGGGAATCTCCCTACATTTTATTTTCCGTAAGCCTCACACCTTGCTCGTCAGAAACTTTTCCAAGCCTGCACATGTTTCCTCTGTAAGGACCACTCACTCCACACTGCCTTCCTGACCAAGCTGCAGCAGTCCAGACTGCCAACAGGTTAAACTAGCCCATTCTAGTCTTACAATACCCACACTTGCCAACTTGGAGCTTCAGCCACTTGTGTCCTCACTCAAACTATCTCAGGTTAAGACTAAATTTGCAATAAAAGGGTTATAATCAAGATTATATTCTGAATCTCTCTAAAGTTTTCAGTTTTAGCTAACAGCTTCAACACTGATACAAATGAGATTCTTAACTGTGTCTAAAGTAAATTGAAAACACATGGAGACCCATCATAAGCCCAAAACTTGTGTTTCTAAATTATTGAACTATCTTTGGAAATAGCACCTAAATTACATTTAAATTACTGCAGAAAAATTCTGATATCTGTGATAAATTGCCAAGAAATTTTGAGATGTTGCTTACACCAGAGTCAAATCTGTTAGCAAAATCTGGAACTTGATCTAGTAGTGCATATTTTACACGCTTTGACAATTATCAGCTGCTTGAGATTTCTGAGACTATTGAAATGGGACAGATTGAATACATCAGCTGGATTCAGTCCATTTAACCAAGTATGAAATGCTGCACAGCCCAATACCTATCCGAGTTCTGTTATCCTCCCAGATGAACTTTTTCACAACAGATGTCTAATAGGCATAAATATAATAAACATGCAGTAACTCCACAAGCCTATGATAGCACAACCTTTTGGTTTTTTTCACATAGAAGATTCTTAAGGGAATGAAATAAACAAAATCAGCTCTGAATCAGCGCAACCACTTGCGCAACAACTTCCTGGACATAACATCACATCTAAAGCACTCAATCCTGGGAAATAAAATAAATAATTAAATCAGGAAAAGTTGACCAAAGATCACATCCTCAGATTTACCTGTAGTAATTTTATTCTTCCTCTGATGTAATATAGTCACAGAAAAACTCTCTCATGTTGAATGCCTAAGATGGACTTTTTTGATGGGCACAGCTACTGACCTGCAGCATCTGAAGATAGCCTTCTTGTGGATCACACAGCAGCGATGATATTCGGTGGTTGTTCCTCATGCATCTCTGATTGTTGTCCCTTGAGAGAGGGAAAATTTGCCGAATAACTGTCATCCTCCCCAGAGCACTATGTACCAACTCCAATATTTCATTATCAGTGATTTCCTGTGAAGGGAGACACAGGGTTTGTTTTTTTTTTTAAAAAGTATTTGTCCCGACATTTTATATATTCTTTTTATTATTGGATAAATATTTTTAAAAAGACAATAGAAGAAAAAAGTTACAGGTGCACATGCTTTGTCTATGCCAAATGTTCTTATTTTGTGTTTTGTAACAACAATGGTATTATTTTACATATCATCTGAAACAAAAGAAAACAGCTTAACACAGTATCATCTATCTTGGCAATAATAACATACTGCAGACATAGTTCCTCATTAAAAAAAAGGTGGTCTCAATAGGCTTCCAAGTTAAAAACAGCCTTGAAAATAAATTTATATAGAAAAGGTTTTGGTTTAACAGAACAGAACCTCACTGCATACTTGGAACAAAATGACAAATGGAAAACGTAACTACCTTTAGGAAATACATGCTTTAAACCTAAGAACAATATTACAAGCAAGTACTTTTCCCATAAGAACAGTAGATAATTTCTACAGACTAATCCTGATAATGACTCAAGGAAGTCTTTTGAGGTTATCTCTATTAAAAAATAAAAAAAAAGGAGAAACTTCATGGAAGGGATTGGCACATTTAGGAATGCAAGTTTCTGCAGCAAGAATAATTCTGGATAAGATATAAGCAGATCTCAAGGACAGGCTGCTCTTCTTTCCAAGCTTTGCACCATCTAAAGCTTCTTTGCAGACCTTTCCATATCCCAGACTCCTAATCCATCCAGAGAGCGAGCTTGCATCTACTGCCCTTACATTGCAACCAAAATCAACTCAACTATGTGTGCTACGTATCGTGAAAAGGCCACAAAACCAGAATCTCCTGTTTTACACCACAGTAAATAGTTTGAAAATCACGAGCTTAGCTGATCCTGAAATCATAACAGTGGTAGAGCTTCTGATGGTTATTTCCTGCCAAGAGTTCACTGTGGGGAAGGACAGGCAGTGGCACCACTGACTGTATTTGTTCCTACAGATGCCTCCTCCGCAGGGAGCATCTTTACATCCCAGCTCCTTACCACTGCCACCAGCAGCATCTGCAAGTCACATCAGCACATCTCCAGCACATGTTGGCTGCACAGCTGGGCCAACTCATTCTCCAGCCTGCACATGACTGCTCTCAGCCCCTTGCAGGGTAGGGGGCTGCAAATAATGAATGTTGCTGTACTTAGTCAACAGGGCTCACACCTTCCCATGTGTCATCAACAGAAGTGACTCTGACCCTACACTTTTAACATTCAAGAAAACAAACAAACAAAATGTTTTCTTGCAATTTTCTCTGTCAAGCTGTGAGTGAAATGACCATGGGGTTATTATAATTACTTGTTACGGTTGACTAGTACTGTAGCTTTGGCTCACTTCAGTTCTTTGCTGATTTCCCAACATTTTTAGGAACATGAATTTTTAACTTTGCAGAAGGTGAACTTCATTGCATTAACAACAGACCAACTGGTGTGGCATGAAAACAGAAAATAAATATATCCTTATAGAAGCCAAAGATTTTGAGGCTTAACAGAAAAAGCTGGGAGGCATCTGTAGCCTTGCAAGAAGGCACCAAAGCAGACCCACAGACCCTCAAGACTGCTGCCTTGGATTTCTTTCTGAGGGACTGAAGGGTATTAAAGCCACACAGTGTGTCTAAGCTGCAGTCTGAAGGAAAGACAATTTTATGGGGTAGCTTTAAATCATAACCTTTTAGGCTGCATCCCTTGGAACTTAAATTCAGACTGAGTGGTTTCAAACAGAAAAAAGAAAAAGATCACGAATCATCCAAACCTTCATTTCACCTCACACCACACATTTTGTGTCCTCAACAAGTGGTGCACAGCCTTTCAAAGACATATCATAACCTGTGTGAAAATGCTTGACCTGAAACTTGTAAGTCTATATATGCTTCTTCCTTGGGATTCCATAAATAAGGTAGTGGAGGAGGACAGTTATGTTAGACACATTAACCCCGGTTCTTCCCACTTAGCTACAGGCACCAAGTGAGTCCTGAGTGTCAAACCCTAGCTACTATACAGTCAGAGAAGAAAAAACAGAGCCTCTAGAAGGAAATTCAGAACCTAAATTGGGCAAAATCTGACTCTGAAAGTGACACTTTGTTTCCACGTGGACAGTTTACAGTAGTTAAATCTTTCAATCCCTCAATTCAGTATATATTGCCAAAGGCAACAAAGCTCCTGGCTTTTTTTTTTTCCAGCTGATGAACATTCATACCAACAAATTACCCATTCCTTTTAGAAATTAGATTCCTTTTTACAAATGTAAAAGCATAGAAAAAAAAGTTCTTCAAAGAGCTAAGATCAAAAAGTCTATGTCTGCATTTTGAAACTGGCGCTCTAAAACCCTAAGGTAACTATGGGCCTTTCCATGCCAGTTCACAAGGTGGTACAGCCACAGGAAGCATCACAGGGCACCTATGGAAGGTCCAGGAGCAGAAAAGAATGGCTGAGTGCCTGAAATGCAGGTCACCACCATCCCACACAAGAGCAGCCCAGCTACAGCTTCCCTGGCCTGGGGAGTGCACCCCTTTCTCTTGCCTGGCACTGGCAGTCCCTGCAGACTTGCTTCCAGAAAGTTCACAGTCATAGAATCATAGAAGTTAGGGTTGGAAAGGACCTTAAGATCATCTAGTTCCAACCCCCTTGTCATGGGCAGGGACACCTCCCACTAAACCATGCCACCCAAGGCCCTGTCCAACCTGGCCTTGAACACTGCCAAACACAGCCCCAGCATAGCAGCACAGGAAACCTTAAATGTCACACACAGAAAGGTCACCTGCATTCTGACTGTGATTAATATGGGTGGGTGGGGGGAGAGGGGGAAACTAAAACGTCAACCCCCAAAAAATAAACAAGGGTATGTGAAGCTGGCTCTTACTTTTATACACCTCAGAATAACAGCATATATCCAAAAAATAGTTCTTGGAGTCACAAGGGAAAAAACATTTCACACTGATCTTACAATTAAAGTCTATTCATCTTGTTATATTTTTTAAAGTAATGCATTTTCTTTCCTGCATATTATATGAAAATATTCTTTACACTGTGAAACTGACAACTAAGTAAACAAATTAATTTGGTCCAAGAGGGTTTTGTTTGGCTTTTTTTTCCAAACATACCCCAAATTTCCAATCTTGTCCTTGGATCATTACACAGCGCAAGACTGTACACAGTAATTGCCATTGATACCATGTATGAATGCTGTATTCTAAGCACAGCTTATCAGCTGTTATGGCCAGGCTAGCACTCCTTCCAAAATTCCCTATCATATGCCCTCCTTTTGGCTTTCATGATCGCATGATGTTGCTACTGCAATGTAGGGTAAATCTTGACTTAGTACAGATGGTGGCTTCTGCTTATTTCAGCGATATGCTTTGAAGAAGGCTAAAAAGCCTAACCCTCTACTGCTTTGCATCTTCAATAGCAGTCTGCACTCAGACCTCTAAGTATTGGATTTCTTGAAAGAGGTTGAAGGGAGAGAACTTTACCCAGGAATGAAAGAGGTTTTCTTACTTACGTTGTCTTATTCTGGATTTTTCCTTTGCTAAGGGAAAGAATTTAGCTATTCCCAATGTTTTAGGGAGCGCTTAAATATTTTGATAGGTAGACATAAGTGTAAGACTGACTATTCACCCAGGCTAGTAATAGTTCTCACTACCCGATTCAACACTGAAGGGGTATTTCTTTAAACACTGTATTTTTTGTTCATGTGGCTTACTAAAGGCAAAGATTACTCTTCAAGAAGTTATGGTGTTCATTTCTCCATTTATGTGCACACAGATATTGGTCATTTGGGGAATTCATTTATCTATTTATTTATCTGTACACAAAGAACTTCAGTTAGCTTGCAATACCTAGCCGTATTGATCAGGGGAATATTTAAATCTGCTCTAGTTGCGCTCAACTATCATTACACAAATTGCAAAATGAGACAATTATGTTTCACATTGCAATCTCTATGTTCCTAGAGGTAATGAAAGAAAATTATGAATTTTAATGGCATTAATCATTTAAAGAACCAAAACAGATTTCCAGAAAGCACATCCATGAGAAAACTGGAGGATTAAACTGAATGGCAATGAGGACAAGGATGCTCATGGAGAAAAGCTACAAATTTATGCAGAATTTTTGTATTAGGATCAATACTGTTTGTTGAGCTATTCTAATTCCCCTCAATGCACTATGTACATCTACTAATGGGCAGTTGTTAATTTGTTGAAAATCCAGAAAACATCCTGCAGTTAGCTTTAAAAAAAAAAATAAATTAGTGACAGCTTACCCTGCGGATAAATTTATTCAACGTTAACATTATGCTGGCTTTACTGCAGCTCACATGGACAGACGCGCACACACACACGCACACATATATATATGAAGGTTAATCCTTTAAGGCAAGACCACAATCCATTTTTCATCGCGCAGAACATATTCTAATAAAAGTCTGCATGATCAACTCCAACACCCATCCTCATCTTCCTCCCACACATCCAACACTACCTCACTTCTCTTCCTTTTACCTGTTATTCCTAAAAATCTCCACAGGGATGTATTTATAATTTAACTGAATTAGCTCTGTTCCTAGATATAAGAACTCTGTACTGGGTCTCCAAAAGTCTTTCTCAGATAGTACTGACTGCCTATACAGTAAAAGATCCTCTGATTTATCAAAATATTATTCCATACTAAAAAGTAACTATCTCGTATATAAAATGAAAAAAAAAGGAAGAAAAACACATGAAATGATAATTACGAAAAGCTGCACAAAACAAACAAAAAAGCCCAACAAAACACCAGTAACTTTAACGTGGATTTCACTGATAGAACAAATCATCAAAGCTCAACTAACCTTGCTCCTACCTGACTGACACTGTTTCTGTGTAATTCATTTAGACAGTAAGGAACGAATGTAATGAA
This sequence comes from Psittacus erithacus, assembly GCA_009867235.2. Classification (NCBI taxonomy): domain Eukaryota; kingdom Metazoa; phylum Chordata; class Aves; order Psittaciformes; family Psittacidae; genus Psittacus; species Psittacus erithacus. The sequence continues at coordinate 83,974 of WYDI02032801.1, forward strand.
ATTTTCACTAGTTCACTACTCCCATGGCTCCAGCTTGAGAACTGGAAGTTAATATTGTTTGAATTTCATATTTGTTATTTCATGTGGTACAAAATGTGGTTAAAAAAACAAACAGGGTAATAAATAATTTTATGGTAATAACAAATACCCCTTTCTATATCATTTGATGAGAGTTAATCTGAATCAATGAGAATCAGTTCAATGGAAAAGCAATAAATGAAAAGCTGTAGGCAAGTAGAAGCTCTAACCTTCAATTTTCAGACTTTTTTTTTTTTTACATCTTATAAGACTGTACTTATAGCACTGAAAGTGACAGCAATTCATTACTAGGCATCTTTCTATCAAGACTACATACAATTACAATATACTCCTCCATTTCAAATGACTGATATAGAGAAACATGATGCTTGGTTCATCGCTGGCTAAATCAAAATGCTGGGGCTACCCCAAGACTGGATTTGGCTAACAGAGTCTAATCCAATGCAGTAACTGTAGCCTGCTCATTAGTAGACAAAGAAGGATGGAGCTCCACACTGACTGGAAATTGACTGAGTCACAGTTCCCATAAATCTCATGATTGTCAGCAAAAGTACAGAAGAAATTATTCAATCAGAAGTATATTCAGTGATTTTGGATAAACTATCACTGCTATACCTATATTGAAAAAAGATATATTGAAAGACCTACAAGAGAAGGTGCAGATCAGAAAATACCCAGTGGAGCTTATAAAACAGTTGTGGTTGTCTTTCCAAACTGAGACCTAAAAATAGTTAGCGGGCTTGACTTACATAATGTAAGCTAGTGAAAAACAAAGACTAAAAAACAGCAGCAGAACCAGGTGCGAAGTCAGAGAGATGACGAGATGGAGGAAAATAACCAAGGAAGTTGTTCCTATTCATTATCATATTTAGATCATAAACCATGTCCCATTACTGAAGCTAATTTTTACTGCAGATGATTAAATTGCATTTCCTTTATCTTTCCAGAGTGAACATGGGATCATACTCTTCTTTTAATTATACCTGTTTTAATACTATACCCTTTCTCCATCCTCTGAGCTTAACAGGAAGCAAACCTAATTTTTTCAACCTTTCCTCATGGATTGTATTTTATTGAGCATCCATTATACTAAGTATTCTCCTTTGGATTTTCAAAACTGTTCTGCATTCTCTTGTTTTAAGTCTTGCCCAAAAATTGCAATACTGTTCCAACAAGGTCAAGTTGATGTCAAGCAGAGCAAAATAATCGCCTAACTTACCTTACAATAGATGTTTATAGCAATATATGTTTCGCAGGGCCACAACAGTATTGACTGATATTGTTTGTTATCCACAAGGATTCAAGGTTGCTCCTGCAGAAGCTCATCAGCTATACCTCGTTTTGTAGCCATACCTGAGTACTCCATACTTCTCTATATTGATTCTCATCTGGTAGAGTGCCTCAAATTTATCTAAATAAATTGCAACTACTACAGTATGTTTTAACAGTCTGGTTACAATTAATAGTTTCTATAAAGCCAGCATCAAGTAAGACAGAAAAAACATTAAAACCTCATTTTAACATTAAGTAATCTTACACTTTCCTTTATCTTCTGCTATATCTAAACTTTTCTTGTTACTTTTTATTACCCCTGGTATGAGTAATTTTGCACCTCAGCCTCATTTTATAATAATTTACTTCACTGCACTTTTGCACTTCTCCCTGGCCCTTTTTTTACATCATTTTTTCTTTAGAATTCCTCTCTGATTTCAAGATCTGAAAAGATAACCAATTGGAACCATAATGATACCTTATTATGCCTTCATCTTCACAGAACTTCACAGGATTTTTTTTTGCCATCCTTCACTCATCCTATTATCTTTCCAAAAGCACTACTAGTTCTCTAAACTTGTGAAGTTGGACAATCTTTTTATTGATGCCCATTATCCCTATTTTCCTTTTCTCACTCTTTCCTCTTCTTCAAACAGTGCATGCTACCATCTCTCAACCACTTTCACACCAATTATTTTCTGACTTCCTTAGCCCCATTCTTCCTTAGACATAATGAAATCTGAACTGCCTTAAACTTTTAAGCATGTAGGAATAACACTGTCAATCACATGAAATTTTGAAGCCTTGTCTGTGTCCAAACATCACTTTTTCAACTGCCAGGGAAATTAAAATCCATTATTCCAATTTCTTGTCTTTGGGGTGTTTCTGTCAAAAGTGCACTTTCAAAAAAAGTCTTCCTCAGAGCACGTCTTTTGTGTATTTTCACATGGCTATTCAATAAATTTGACCCTTACCTCTCCTCAGCTTCAGAGCAAGTAGGTACGGTTTGGATGTGCAATGCTGCATTGTACTCTCTTTATCCCTACCTGTCCTTCATGAAAAATTATCTCCTACCTCAACCAGTAGCCTCATGCTTTATCTTGCCATGTCTTACAACTTTCAATTAAACTTCTGAATAGCAATGAAGATTTTTTTAAAAACAAATTAAAGGATGCATGCAATAATGGTGAAATAACTCAATTGAGTTATCAGTCAAATTCAGTACCCATTCCACTTCCATGAAGAGTAGTTGATTGCTTTGTGTACTTTACTGATTTATATGTAAAAATAACGAATGCTTAGAAACTTGGAATTATAATTAAATATCTTGATATGAGGGAATAAAACACTACATTTAATTTGAATATTTCTTTCTGGTCTGAATTCTAGTTTTATAGAACAATTAATTTCTTTTATATTTTGCATCCCTTTGCAATGGCTAAAATTTCAAAACCCTGAAGTGTCCAACAAAAAAGGTAACATGGTTTATAGTACTATTTATACCCTCAGACTTACTGCTGCTGCTAATAAAAAAAGCAGACACAGCCTCCTAGAGCATTGCTCCTAGTACAATCACATACAAATTCAGTTTCAAGTACTGCTCTTGTGCCTCTCCCATAGATACATGCCATGGACAATGCACAGCACTTTCTCTGAACAGGAAGAAAAAGAGAAAGGGAAAATGAAAACTGCCAGGAGAAACAGGCAGAGATGCTCGATGTCAGGCACCAAAAACAAAGAAATGTAAGACAAGACTAAAAATCACAGAATCATAGTATCAGATAGGCTGGAAAAGAACTTTAAGATCATCAAGTAGAGCTATTATCCTAAGACTGCCAAAATCACCACTAAACCACATCACTGAGGTTCTCATCTACACAGTTTTGAACACTTCAGGAGTGGTGATTCCACCACTTCCCTGGGCAGCCTGTTCCAATACCTGATCACCCTCTCTGCGAAGAAGATTTTTCTAATATACAATCTAAGCCTCCCCTAGTGCAGCTTGAGGCCATTTCCTCCTGTCCTATCACTGGTTACTTGGGAGAAGAGACCAACCCCCACCTCACTACAACCTCCTTTCAGGTAGTTGTAGAGAGCAATAAAGACTCCCTGAGCCTTCTCTTCTCCAGAATAAACAACCCCAGTTCCCTCGGCTGCTCATTGTAAGACTTATTCTCCAGATCCTTCACCAGCTTTGTTGCCCTTTTTCTGGACCCGCTTCAGCACCTGAATTCAGAATTAACCCAGAATTCAGGTAGAATTACTACCTAAAACAGATGCTAGGAATAATTCAGTATTTCTAGATGAATAAAAATGAAGATGATAAATATAAATCTAAATGGGGGAGGGTGATTAGAAATACATTTATTTTTTCTTCCCCCTCAAATCTCCACTACTTTTGACAGCTCTGCAAGTTTGAAACATAAAATGTCTGAAATGAGAAAAGTAGGTACTTACAAATACATACTTTTAAAACAGTAAGGTTTTTATGAATTTGGCTTCAAAGAGGACATATAAGGGCATAATGTTGCCTGAAAAGGCTCATATTATCCTAAAAGACTTCCCATGTAATGTTTCAGCCTTCCAATGCCATACAATGAATCCAACTCCCAAGTCACTAATTTTTTTTCTAAATATAACTCAGTCCTTCTGTACCTCCAATGGTATCCAAACTGAATAGATAACTCAGCACAGAGACTTGGTTTACTGGAGACTAGCAAATACAGAATCTCAACAGTACAGCTGTAGTAAGCTCATTTGCTGTAATAAGCTTACCAGCCATACGGTTTTAAGTTAGGTCATCACAAGCTTGGTGGTGTTGCTTACCTAATAACTTTAAAATGATAAATATGTTTGAACTCTAAAACTTAACTCCTATCCTGCCATATGGGATGGAAACATAAAGGCAAAAAAAAAAAAAAAACAAAGAAAGAAAAAAAACCCAAAACCTAACCCAAATATTTATTGGATTGTCAATACAGAGAGAGTAAAGTGGATTTAATTCAAGTAAGACAATACTATATCTCTTATTGAAATAATACCATGCTATATAGTCATTCTTATTATAGCATGGTAAGTCCGAGGTTCAAATTCTCATTGGTTTGATGAGGGGTGGGAGACAGGACAGACTGAGAGAAGGTGTTCAAGATCAACAGACCTCAGCAGTCAAACCTGTACCAGGCCCTTAAATGGTTCCCTGAAGTGAGAAAGGCCTAAAGAACCTGCTTACAAGCCAATGCTCTTCATGCAAGGAATGTCAATAGAAATAACTGTCACTGTGCTCTGTTCCTGCTACTGTCCCTTTCAAGGTCAGTTAGCCCTGTACCTCTCTTTCCTTTCAATGGGATCATTAGGTCACACAGACCACATGGTGAAAAGAAAGGTATAAGATCCTCAAACTGCCTGGGAGGAAAAAAAGAACTAGCTAAGTATTTGGTCCATTTACAGAATGGACTACATCTGTCTTTCTATTCATGTGGAATTACATCAAAAAGCTGATTTGACTGTTGGGAATAAAAAGTTAATTCCATTCTGCAAACTACAGCTCCAATCAACATCCAGTTAAGGTATAACATGTTTTCCATTAAGTACGCATGCAGTTCTCACTGATACAAACTGGAAATATGTATGTATAAAGCACAATCAGTCTGTCCTCTTGCTAGCATGGGGATATGCACACTAGTCAATGAGATGCAAACCTAAGGAACCTCCATCTTTCGACATATACATCCATGTATATGCCTAACACAGTAGCTTTAAGCACACAAAGACCAACACTTTTCTGTTAAAAAAACGATAATCAAAACATTTCTTCCTCTTTTTGCCTGAAAAGAGTTCTCCAAAGTTTTATGAATTTGAAAAATTTCTGTATTTGCCTGTTTGAATGTAAGTATGGCACTAATATTTTTTGCTAAACAGTTATATTTTAGCTTTACATTTTGCTACCATAGCTTCTCTACCCAGTCTCTAGGCATAAAAGAAAAAAAAAAAAAATTCCCCAAATAAAAGCAGACTTGACACCCTATGTGATGTGTTTGTGTAAGCATGCACATGTTTGTGCATGACTCCTGAAGGTTTTTATTTGTGATGTTACATATTCAGGCTTCATGAAGTAAGTTTTAATATTTGAACAATAAGAGCATTAATAAATTCACAAACATTCTCCCTCTGTAAGTGGTTACAGAAATATGAACTGTATTATCTTTATGTGAATGCAAACACTGAGTCTCTAGGCATCTTGCTAATATTTTGTAGCAGGTCATTACTACAGCTGACAAATCAGGAGTTACTTAAATGTAAGAAGGACTAGAAAGAATTTATAAAGCCTTTATAAGCAGAGATTTCACCTACTTTCCCTAACCCTTATTTAATTACAAATCTCTTCTAATGCCACACAAGACAATTTACAGTTACTAGTAAAAGTAGCCTATCCAAAATTATTGGCTAGGTGAAAATAAAGGAATGAGAAATTAAAGAAGGAATTGGTTATTAAATTAGAGACCATGCATTCATAATATGAAAATAAAACAGTGATCAGTTTTTAACTTAGATGCTTTACTCTTTTAACAAATCATTATTAAAACCAGAAATATATAAAATAGTGCCATTTATCCTGAATAACCAGCAATTTATCAATTATTACATATGGTAAAACATTCCAAGGTTTCCAGTGCTTTTTAAATATGAGTCTGCACTGATTCCCATTAGGGGATCATGGTACTAAGGTAAAATAAATAATCATAGTAGTGGGGCAGAACACCATTTGCTGCAGAGAGGAAATACTACAAATCTGTGCTATCCTGGATCCTGGCCGAACACCAACACAATTCTGAACTAAAGAAAACCTTTGTATCATGTAAATGCATATTCAAACAATCTAAGCTTGCAACTAGCTTGAGTGCTCTTTCCTCTCCTGGTATCTGAGTGCAGGCTTTCATAGCAGTGAAGGGTGAGACTCTGGCAGATATGGATGCATGTATTTGAGGTTTCTTTTGAGATATTCTCTGCTTCCTAAATAGGAAGTGATATAGTAGGGTCAACACGAAGTTAAAAATAGCCTCCCAGCTGCTGTGAGGTATACTGGAAGCTTTATTTTGACCTTTGGTATTCAACATATGCCAATTCAACTGAGACAGGCAAGCAATGACACCACAGAGTTTGTATCTTGTACCATTCAAAAAGCAAATATGCTAAGTGTATGTTTAGTTTGGTGTGTCAAACATATGAAACAAAAGATGGTGATGACTGAATGTACCAAGCTACGTTATCTGTTTTGACTTTCTTACCTCATTTACATAGACCCAGTGACTATCCTTTGATGCAAGGTTGGTTTCCACAGCCTACAAAAATAAAAAGAAATATAATAATAAAATAAAACATGTGAAACATATTCTAGAAAGAACTTGTATTAAAAGTTACTATAAAGCTCTTTTTGCTTGCTTTGGTTGCTATTGGCATTGTTTCAGCGCAGTTCTTTTCATCTCTTCCACTGCTTCTTCACGGAAGTACCCTATTGGTGCTACTCACATTTCTCTGACTTTAGTACATAAACCAAACTGCCCTGTACCATGAAGATATTCCCTAGATGTACCACAAAAGCATATTGGAGTAGGGTGGTACATCAACATGATAAGGAATCCCATGATGAACAACTGCACACAGAACATACAGTTCATGAGATTTAACTTCCTCATGATATATGTAATGCATCCAAATAGGCTAGGTTGCTTTTCAATATGCCTCCCAAAATATACTGCCTCATCCTCATTACAACTCATATTGCTTAACTGTTAGCTAACCTATTTAATGCAAAACACTACTCTGAGACACTCAAGTGAAGTTCATATGAGTCATCCTCTCTTCATGTTTATATAAGACCTAAGACAAAGTTATGATTTGCATGGATGCTTGTTTCTGGCTTCCTGGTGTGGACTCGGATAATCACTATTATAAAGAAACAGCCCACCTCATCGAGCAGCATATTTATCCATACATATATAACCCTTATGATTCACTAAGATGCTAAAATTGGGAAAGACTGCTCATACAGACAGCTCTACTAGTACTGAGGACCTTGGTGGAAAGATTTGGCAATATACATAGAAGTTTATAAGCCCTGTGTTTGACATAGATAAGTTCACTTCAAGATGCTTTATAGTATAACAAAACAGTATCGAGCTTCAAGAGGTGTACACTACAGCGATAACAATGTTGCTAATGTCCTGCTTAACACACAGTTAAACAACTACTGTGTATTCATCTCATCTAATAAATCAGGACAGTCCCAGTGCACTCACTTATTTCAGGAGGCAGTTCACTACACGAAGTTCTGAATGTCTCTGCCTTCAACCACTTGTTTCTTCTGTGCCAATATGACCTTATATATTGAAAAGATATTCTTATCCCTGTGTTATAAATGCCCTATGAATCACTGAAATTAACCCAGTTAAAACAAACAAACAAACAAACATACAGATTAACAAAATACTTCCAGTCACTGTTTTTTAACCAAGGTAATTTCCTCACCCTGCTCATTGTGTGTGGCCTCAAAACAATTACACAGGTACAGAGCGGCTCTGCAGACTGTGGTACTGGATTGGGCAGGAACATCATCAATCACCTTCCTCTCCGGAACCCATTTTCATAATAAGCCTCTCAGATATTTAGCATTAGGTGGGATGAATCTCCTTCTCTCATGACACTGACTACAGATGACTGGCTTAGAATAAACACCTACGACTTACAAAGCTGCAATGAAAAAGGTTATCCACCCTTAACATAGGCAAAGGGAGTACTGTTACCTGATCCTAGAAAAAAAAACAAAAAAAACCAAAAAACTAAACCAAACCAAAACCTGGCTCAATAGCCAACACCAACATTATAAAAAAAATACTCTTAATTTATACTGTGTTAAAAAACTGAGTATAAATTACTTGTCTAAGCAATTGTATTTTAAAACTAAGCAGTTGCGTGGCCCATGAAAACCTAAGAGAAAATTGTGGGCAATACACACACCTCAATCTACTTGTTATGTCCACAAGGTGTACTCCTTTAAAGAGATAAAAAATCCCTAAAGAGAAACCACAAAGAAGTAAAAAGAAAAATCAACACAGGGCACAGGATTTATCATCATCTTCCTGAACAGCATTATGGGAAATTAACTATTGCTGATGTCGAAAGAGATGAACAACACATCTGACAAGATAATCCTCTCTTAAGCATGACATGAAAAATTTTCTCCCTTGGTGATTGTCTCTCCTGTATTTTTTTTAAGCTGGCAGTGACCACCTAACTGAAGAATTGTGACTATTAGGAAAGCTAGCAGTAATGAAAATGAGGGCAAAAACTTGTAAATTTTCTCTCTATTTATCCCTCTATCATATTCAGTCAAAGCCAAAATAGCCAGGAGCTGTAACATATAGAGGAAAAGCAAAGTGCTGCCAACATTAACAAAGCAGTACTAAAAAATGCTCAAGTGCAGAGTTATTGCACTGGCCATATTTTGTGATTTATCTGCAACAGTGAACAATTTGTATGAATAAATGCTAAGTCTGGGGAGCCACAAGAGCCAGGGTACTTAAAATGAATTATTGTGACTCATTCTTCGGGGTTCACATATCTGGGCCAAAGTTTTTTAAAATGAGGTGCCTAAATTTAGGTTGCTAAGAGTTTATCTTTAGTCATCAGAGTGCTAGACTATTCAGCACCTCCTACAGAAGTCCATGGCTCTACATTGTAAAAGCCTGAAATGTATTTAGAAACATAACTGTAGACAGGCAAGTTTAGGTGTCTATAAATATCTTCTGTTTAGAACTGCAACACATAGCATGAAGCATTATTATAAACCAAGACATGCTGAGAGAAAGCAAACACTTCTTGTATTTTGTGGTTCAGACTTTGCACCATATTTACAGACTGCTGTCCTAGAGGATCCTAAAATGAAATATTGAAAGACGCATCTCAGAGTCTTCAACCTTCTTATAGCACTGGTGTGTTGCAGGTGTATTGCCAGAGGCCCGTTGAAGTTAAGCAGTGCAAAAAAGCAAGAAAATTTATTCAGAATTCTCAGAATAAGAAAGAAATAACATGTCTGTAACTTACAGGTTTCTTTTTCTTTGAAGAGGAAAAGGTATCAGCACTTGGGAGATTATGGTCACCCATTTTTAATTAGTTTTTTAATTATTCAAGCTGTTCAAGATCTTACCATTTCTTTAAGCCTGTCTCCATCCATTCAAAAAGAAGAAAAATGTCAATGAAAAATCCTAAAGGATCAATTACAGCTTATTTCATAAATGTACCCTATATTAAAGAAAGCAGGCTAGGAATTTGTGCACTCACTCTGGCTGAGAGAAAGCTCTGCCATCTATTGGAGCAGGATTCAGGTACTAAAATATGTTATTGGGGGGTTTTGTGGAAAAATAATTAATGCAGCTGTAAAATATCCTAGTTCTTTTTATACTCTATATGTACATACCAGCTAGATGATACTTGGGATTAATGCCTCAACATTTCTACCAAATAGAAAATCTGCTTTTGAGATAAACAGCACACTGGAAATTAAAGACCATACCTATTTTCTTTTAGATTAGCAAATAGCTTCTGCAGATTTGTAAAAAAAAAAAAAGGAGAGTTTTTTTGAGACTGCTTGCCCTTCTTCTTCCCCAATTACATTTCAACAGCCAAATGTTAGAATGCAGGACTCAAACAAAAGAATTATAATTCAGTCACCATCAATGACAACGTATACACGATATTTTCAGAATTGGGCCAGTCTGGGAAGATGGAAAGGGGAGCAGTGAATGTAGGAAACTATAATTTCTCAGTAGAAAACACCTGCAATAGAAACGACACTGAAAATCAAAATATGAGCATTAAGATTTCAGATCTCATGCCAACAATAATAAAAGAAAATAAGAAGATGCTTCATAAAAAATAATCAAAGATATGTTCATGTATATGTCTTTGTTTACTTTTAAATATATAACTTAAAATAATTTACTGCCAATAATCTATGACAACCTTATTTTATTGGAATACAGTGGAGAACAAGTATTTATGTTGCCTTTATGAATAAGTAACTTGATTCATTATCTCATTTAATGGCAGTTGCAGGCTTAAAAGAAGAAGTTAGGAAAGTAAGCAATAAATATTGTTACATACAGAAATGAAGCAATTCTGCAGAGAAAAAGCCCAGCCCACACAACCCTTTCCTGACCTTCTCAAAACATCTCAAACTGAAAGCATTTCCAAGTGTATAATGGCTGGCTAGTTACAGGGAAGGCTCTTTTCCACAATACCTGGCTGCTTTGCTAGGGTCAGCACCTCAGTACAAACAGCAAAAAGCAGGTTGTATAGAAAGGAATGTAAGGATCAGTGGCCGGACACAAATTAGAGAGAAGCTGGTGTGTGTTCGGACACAGGCAGACTGTGTTCAGTGACAGCAGAATGTGCTGAAGAGTTTAGGCTTACACACATCTGTGTTATAGTTACAAACCTGTTGTCTCCTTTGTGCTCAGGGGACAGGCAGTAGGAATGTCTGGAAGCCTGATAACTAACCCCTGGATCCTAGAAAGAAATATATTGCAGATGGCAAACACAGATGGTCACGTTGTATCTACATTTTTGGAAACAAGTGCTGCCACCCTGAAATTGGAAAAGAACCACCAGAGTGTTTTGCTAGGAGAGATATCAAAGTAGTAAAGGGTATTACTTGCACACCCCCTACCTTAATGTTGAGGATAAAGAGCACCATAGCTTTTCAGAAGGCAAAGAAAAGCCAACAGAAAAGAAAGCGTAGACTGGGAAGTTCACAGTTAGAAAATAACTTGGGAAGAGCATCCTAAGGGATACTGAAAGAACACAAAACCAAAGCTGCTGCGAACCAATGGCTAAGTACAGGTGGCAGCAGAGCATACACCTGCAACATGGAATGCTCTGTGGAGGCACCAGCAGATACACCCAGTCATTTCAAGACCACAGCTCCAGGAACCAGGCCCCATTTACAAAGCTTCCCTATGCAGCTCTATTCCAGCTTGCAACCCCACTGAAGACCCCTGCAACCAGACTGCCAATAGTCAGCCCACAGGATGCTTACAGCAGAAAAACAGGCACAGAGCGAGCTGAGCAGTAAGCAAGCCTTCAGGAGACCCAAGTTCTTTTTAGAGATCCCAGCAGTGCAGGATAAGGATGGAAATACTCAAGGTCAGCCTTACTACTATGAAATAATTTTTTTTTTTTTTCCCCGTGGGTTTGTTTGCTTTTAAATTATTAATATGGAAGGTGCAAGTAAAGGGCTTGGGGAAGTAAACTGCATCTCTGCAAACCTTTCATAAAGGATCAATCTCAATCCTTGCAATTAATTACTTGCTCACTTTGCCAATGGACAGGTTTCAAAAAAAACTGCCTCCAGCTCTTACTGTCTCAAGCAAGGTTATAGCCAGTGCCCTGCTTCCAAAAGTAGCTTTTTTCCCACTTCACATCCTTGGAGAAATTATTTACCTGCTGTCTTCACTCCACAAAAAGTAAGAAAAATTCTTTAGAACCAATTTGAAATCTATTACAGTAAAACAGCAATAGGAAAAAAGAAAAAAGTCATTGCCTTCTTCATACCCTTTTGGAAGCCTGAGCCAAACCTAGCTCCAGCTGCTGGGTTTCACTGCAGGAGTTGGACCTGTATTTTTTAAAAATGGCTTTGTTCTTGACTTAAATGTCCAGGAAAACACCCTAGGAATCAGGAACCTGGTTTAGATCCTAAAGAAGAGATCTAGACCATTTCCAATGCAATACATCTGACAGTAATTAATTATACACTATCAAAGTGCACCTGTTTATCTTAGAAGCTTTGTGTATGTCACAGATACAAATAAGAGATATGAGAAAGTCAATTCTGGTAGAGTAGATGAGTTCAGTCTGTATCCTAAAGACACCTAATTTATATTTAGAAACTTCTTTAATTAAAATAGTGCAGCTCTTGTCCAAGAGTGACTTGCATAGATAACAATTTCACAGAAAAATGATTTCTTCAGAGTAGTTACTGAGATTCTTGCACTTCGTTAGAACCTTTCTTTCCTCTGCATTTTAAACAAATACCTCTTGGTATCTCCAGAGAAGCATAAACCCCATAATATTTAATAGATTAAAAATAAGTAAATAAGCATTACTAGCCATAATAAAGTATTTATAAAAATAATTTAAATCTTCTTATAATACCTACGGTTTATTAAAAAATACTCAAACATGTTATTGTTTCTAAAGCTTAATTGGTAATGGCACCACTGGTACAGGGATCAAAATTAAATTTTCCAGGTGACAGTGCAACATCCCAACTCTAGATGAAGTTTATAAAACTAAGACATTTTGAACTAAGAATCCTGAAGAGAAAAAACTCAGTTGCAATAAACTGAATTAAGACTGAAAATTTACTTATTTAATACAGGTTAATTAAAATGTTTAAATGTCCTTTCAAAGTGAAACATGAAATTCTTCCCTCTTTAAATGGTAAAATGGGAATTTAAAGAGGTTATATGACATACTTCATCAGATCAGAAAATCAACTGAAACTGACCCTTTCTTACTGAACATCATTCTCCATGAAAAATCTGTACTTTCAACAAAAAAGTTTTGCCATAAATTCTGTTTTTCCTTTTTTCAGAGCATAACTCATAGAAATGTGCACTCACACACATTAAAAAAAAAACAAAACCAACACTTGAGTCACTGATTCCCTGTCTTTCAGTGATCACTATCTCATGTCAATCATACAGTTAATTTCCCTATCTTACAACATAAGCTGTCAATTCCAAATCTCAGTACATATTAGCTTCATTAAAATCATTCATGAACCATAAGCATAACATGCTTTTGAAATCCACATTTCTTGATACTTCAATGTATTACTTCATTTTTCATCTACACTCTATAAACATATTACTAAAAAACCTCACTCAGGACATTTTTTCATGTTATCATGTACTGTTACGTCGAAATACGAGGCCTGATATTTGTTACTCTTCTGCAGAACTATATTGCTAAGAAAAGCTATTCTTCCCTCAATGGTACTGATAAAGCACAAGTAATTGTTGAAAGGCTATCATGAGATTAGATGGTATTTTAATTATTCTGGGCTCCTTCAGTAGTATAAGCCTGTAAACTTGGCATATTCAGCCTGAAACTCCCACAAAAGCTAGGCTAAATCAGTCATATAGGTATCTGTGTTCTACTCAGAAGTCTAGCCATTAGTCTGGGCTATCTCCCCAAGAACTGTAACATTTCATTTATGGTGTCTGTCCAAATGATATGAGAGGATCTTTTCTTGACCTCTCAGTTCCTCCACAAGCTAAATAATCTAATTAAGGAAAAAAGATGAGGGGTGAGGATAAAAAGGGGGGAGGGGGAGATGGAAGAAAAGAGGAAGGGGAGAGAAAAAAACCAAACCCATCCTAGAGCAAATTCCCAAATACCATCCACAACTGAATTCTGTTTTAAGTTGCAAATAAGACATTTCATGCAAACAGGAGTAAATATGACCCAAAACTTCATCAGATTTTAGCACACACCCTCTGGTTGATGAATGCTAATTAGAAGATGTATATAACATTTTGCACAATATTATTTGATAATAACCTAAGCTGATATATTCTAATAATATGTTTTAAAGTTTGTACTGCACCAGTTGAAGCATCCTAGTTGCTAGTATGCCTAGGGCATAGGTGATCAGGCAAAAACTACACTGAAGAAAACTTATGTACAAGCTTAATGTTAACCAAGAGAGACATTCGAGATGAAAAAAATCATAAAGAAGAGTAGAAGAAGAGGAACTACACACTGCAACTTCTTCTGGCTGCATGGCTCTAATGTTCTTGAGTAACTACTGTAATATATGACATCGCCTATTGTTTTAGCCTTAATCATTAAGATGTAATGTCTTGGGATTTCTTTTAATCTTATTCCCATTTTATAGGTAATGCTTATTATATTCAATCACTATTGCTGTTCCATTTAATGCATATTCCACTGAATGATGCATTAAAGTGCTGTATATGGAACTCTTCCAAATGCATTCTGTAAGAATTTACTTTTCCAAGCTGAAATGTCACATACTATTTATACACATGGTAACTGTTGACCATTTAACTATGTGGCACAGTGGTGACACTGGTTAATTGCACACCTGTCAGAAAGCAACATTTCTGTAATGACATAAATCTAATGTTAACTAAAGAATATAAACTCTCAGAAATCTTGTACTTAAAATTTTACGAAAGACTTAAGCTGAGTTGACTTTGAAGACCCAATTAAATCTTTGAAATACTAAATTTTGTTCACTTAGACACTGAATTTCCTTTTGAAGATAACAGGTTTGTACATCTATATTCTATCAAGAAAGTAGCTTTTCAGAGACAATTTTTTAATGCTTTAAGAACTGTACTCCTAAAAGAGCCAGACTCCAGAGAACAAACTAAACTTCACCAGAACTGGCCAGCAGTTGGAGCTTGGCTTTTTTTTCTTCAGTTGGTTTGCTTAGGTTCTTATCCTGCCTCCCATTATGAGAAGAAATTGTCACCAAAATAATTTGGCAGTTTAAGTTGTCTGTTTGGAGTGCCTACATGGGGTAGTAGACATAGGTGTGATGGTTGAAAATACCTTTTCAGTCATAGAACCCAGGTAAATAAACCTATTTTCAGCACGGATGATTGCTCTTTATTCTCATAATGAGCAGCTGTTTCACTGTCAAGAGTATAATGTATTTCAGTATGTACCACCAGCCTCATGCACTATGCTTGCTCAGCACTACTCAGAAACAATAGCTTCAGCTCCAACTTTAGCTTGCACTGGAAGTTGAACATAAATTTATTGAGTTTGCAAAGATTTTGGTCTTTTTGTTAAGTAAAAACAGCAATTGGTAACTATATCATTAAAGAAAGGCGCAAACTTCTCAGCTTTATAACATGCACACACCACCAAACAGTGAAAACACAACTTATACATTCTTAATTTCCTTTTTTAAAAGAAGTATGTTTTGTGGTGACAGCATGATAGTTGACACTCCCAAAATCATGTATCACATAAACTTTTTGCTGAAAGAACCAGCTATAGGATGAAGAAACTGCTTTGATTTTCTTGAACTGCAGATTCATTGCCTCTGGCACAAAGTGGCACTAATCACACTGCAAGGCTGTTATTTTACATAGGTTATGGCGTTTTAAACTCTATGAACTTGGACAGGTATATCCATATTAAAGTTTACCCTGTCCATTATCCATCTCTTCTTCTGTCTACATACATTTCTCTTATATTCCTTAAAAATCCTGGTTTTAAACAAAAGATGACAGCACTGTTCTTACCACAGCCTCAATCACTTTCAAACCAGCCTTTTTCTGATTACAGCACCCTTATTTTAAATTGCAAAATAAATACATAAATAAAGCAAAATTCTTACAGGTCTGAGCACCTTCTTGTCAGTCAGTGCATTTTATATGAACAAGCAGTGTCATGGGCTGTGTGAGCTCTAAAGAATAGCTTACCGTTCACCTCAGCCATCTCAAACCAGAAGACTCTTCCAGATCAGATTTGCCAAAAGGAAAAAGTATTTGCCTTTGTTTATACTGCATGAGGATACTTGATTTCTGTTACTTGCCAAGTGATAACACTTTCAAG
The DNA here is from genome assembly GCA_009867235.2 of Psittacus erithacus. NCBI lineage: Eukaryota > Metazoa > Chordata > Aves > Psittaciformes > Psittacidae > Psittacus > Psittacus erithacus. Next base: position 99,940 of record WYDI02032801.1, read on the forward strand.
TTGCTCTAGGAGGAGAGAAACCTTTGGGGAGCCGTAACAGCAGCAATGGAAGGGCTAACTCACTCTCTGTATGTCTACAGTCTTAATGACTTTATGCAAAGCCTGATGGGCTAAAGAAAGGTAAGCAAAGGCAGACACTGCCTAGAGCAGTGTACATATACTTCACACACTAGTGGGAATTGGAGACAAATAAGTCTACATTTTGTTCACAGATTTTTCTTCCAAGCAGCTTTTCAAATATTCACCATTTGGGTCAAAACCTGTATGTTTTGTACCCACGCTTTCTCAAAGCTTGCAGAGATGCATTGGAACACCCACACTTATTACTAGCAGTCTTTATCAGCTTTATCTTTACTAGCAAGAATGATATTAAATATATATATTACAGTAATCGGCAGATTTTACTAGACAACATACTTAATTTTCCTAAATGCTTGCCTAAAGTTATTCAGGAGAGTATGGCAAAGTTATTTATATTTAAATGCTAATTTTATCCTTTGAAACAATTTCCACTTCTTCTAATTAACACAAGCTCGCATAGTGTTTGCAAAGTTATAGACGAATGGGTTTATGAGAATGAAACTATCTATCTACATTGTCTGGAGCAACAGTTCATCTTCTGCTTCCAGGGAAACCAGCGTTCATTACAGATTATGCCTTGATTCTGTTCATGAAACCAAGTAATTTTTAGCATTTTAACTACTGTAATATTTTCCCCACTGTTTCCAAGGTAGAATTTAGACAAAACAGAGATTTGTGTTAGAATTTCCATGTACCTGAGCTTCTATACAAATCTAGAAGAAAAAAGAAGTTAAATAGGTTTTTAATCTTAAAATCTGAGCATGTTTGACTTGTGATATACTGCTCTTAGCCCTGATTTCTATCAGGTTTTTTTAGATAAGATTTTTATCTAGGGAAAATTTTTAAAAGACAGTGTCTTGGAAAGCCAAAATGCAGTTTGAGAGAGTTAAATGTAATAGAAGAGGGAAAAAATATTACATTAGATTAGACTATTTTTACATCAGGGTTATATCCATTATTACAAGAGACACAAAAGAATGCGACAATAAATGTTATTAGCTGAAAAAAAATTAAGACACATCCTTAAATGGCGACCTGATGGAAAAATTATGTTATCACCTGATAGAAAACATGGAAGAGAAGAACTAAGGACTAGAGAAGCATCTGGACACATGGCAGAAATTCCAAATAATTTCGAAGAGAACACACAGGGAAGAAGAGAAAACATTAATTTGACATAATAGGAGTTGTAAATATCTGCAAACAGAAAGACCTGGAGCATGTAAGCACAAAGACAAGACAGAGGACTGGTCACAGATGGCAAGAAAAAAAATGCATTAAAGGGCAAGACAGCTGCACAGAGAAAAAGAAATGCTGAATATTGCAAACAGGCGAGCAAAAAAAGAGATCAGATGAACTGCACAAGCACAAAGAATATAAAATCCAAGGGCTGAGACTTATGGGGGATGAAGACAACATACGGAAAATTAAAAAACATAAATGAAGGAAAATGAAGGAGAGGAGAAAGGGGTTGGATGAAAGAAAAAACTGAGAAGATTGGAGATTCACACAATCCCAAGAACCGTTGAATTGCATGAGAGACAGTTTGACAGGCCTGTCATAAGAAAGCAAAGAAGAAAGAGGTCAGCAAGCTGGGACAATAAATGTGGTCTTGAAGCAAAAAAGAAAGAAGATTAAAAAAAAAATTATCTTTCTTCACTTAGGCCAGGTGTCACTGAAAAGTTAAAGGAATATTTATTCATAGGTGAGAGATGCATAGTACAAATTAAAGTAGGATGCAGCTAATGAAGAGGAATAGGCAGAAAAAAATCTTGTGGTAAAAAAAAACCAAACAGTAAATGTAACCACTGAAAAGTATTCTCATTAAAGGGAACCTTTCCTAGGTCAGTCTTTCAGGTAAGACTTTCAGTGCTGGCCTTGAGTGACTAAGTCTGAAACTACTAGAAGCAAATTAAATACTAAAGAGTCCATAAGGCTCACAGTCTGTAAATCTACTTTTGAGATTTTAAGATTTTTAAGACTATAAAAAATTGTTAATGAGGATATACTGACAGCCACATCTAAACAGAGAGGGCAGTGCAAGATGTAAAAACAGCAATCTGAAGAATACAACTATGGTGACATTATAGTCAGAAATTGAATTATATTTATAGCAAGATAACAGAAAACAAATAAATAAACAGGACTTCATGGCAAAACAGACTGAATCCATGTAATGTGGGGGGAAGTATAATAAAGGAAAGAAAGACTTCCTGGCATAGTGGTCCTGCAGTCAAAGGCGAGTATAGAAGAATAACATTCACACATTAAAAAGTTCTACAGAGGTGGTGTGTATTTAACAAAATCTAAAATCTTAAAGCCAGAGGGAGAAAAATAAATGATCTGGTTAGATAGAGAAACCATGAGTTAAAACAAGCTAAGCACAGATGAGGTTCTTAGCTCATAATAGAGGACCTTAAAGAAATTCAAAATTTCTTCTGTTGTCCTCAGATTTTGAGTGTTCGGTTACCCCATTTTCTCAGCAGTTACTCCTTTTGAACCGGAAAGCTTTACTAGATTATTTAATATTATCAGTAAAGATCCTGACAAATATTATTAAAGGAATTAACTATGTGTAGGAAAATAACCAAAATTGGGGAAAATGAGGAAATATGGCTTTGTAAAGTTCAGCTCAAAGGCTACAGTATTAGAGCAGCTTTGACAATTGCTGCTTTTGAGGTGAGGCACAGTTGCTGCTCCCAAGAAAACAGACAAGGTCTGTAAGAATGCGGTGCAATATCCTTGAAATGGGGAATAGAGTGGTATGGAGGTACCACGGCTC
>WYDI02032803.1:0-46073 GCA_009867235.2 Psittacus erithacus
GGCTGAAAGTCAAAAACACAGCACTGCACCAGCTACTGAGAAGGAGAAAAATGACTGCTGCTGCTGAACCCAGGACACAAATCTGAAGTAACTGCTAGGTCCATGTTTAGTAGACAGGGAATTGCAGCCACGTTCCAGCTCTTGCACATACCAGCTCCAAAGAAACAGGTATGCCTCTGCATGATTCCCACATGGGCTGCAGTCCATGGGGTCTCAATGGAATGGTGGCACCTCCTCCCACTGTGCAGGGGATGCCTGGAGAACCAGCTGAGCTGGCTCACTGCAAACAGTTTTTGTTTTCCCCACAGTAAAAGCACCAGGAGCTCTGTCTCTGCTTGCATGGAAGGTGAAATTTCAGAACAGATTAAAACAGATCCCTAAAGCCTGTCCAACTAGGAGAAGGACCCTGGCTGCTCTTACTAGCAATGGAAAGGTTGCTGGCACTTTGATCTACATTTCCTATTTAAAATCCAACAGAGAAAGGAACAAACAGAACTATGGCAAGTGCTTGCTGCGGGTCTGAAAGTAGCGTTCCAGAGGTACTGAATTCCCTGGGCCTGTGCCTCAGCCCTGGCTGAGCATCACCTCTGCTCTGCCATGGGTGTCTGCCTGCAGTAGCCTGAGGGCCCTGGCTGAAGGTATTACAGAATCATAGAATCAACAAGGTTGAAAAAGACCTGAATTAAAAGATCAAGTCCAAACTTTACCCCAGAACTGCCAAGTTTAGGGCCTAAACTGTCACTAAGGGCCTCATCTGCATGTTTTTTGAATGCTTCCAGGGATGGTGATTCCACCACTTCCATATCATAGCAGGATCTCCACATTGTGCTTTTAAAAGCAAGTGAATGAATCAAAGAAGCAGAGGTGATGTCAAGATAGTCTGGAGGGGAGAGTAATGGAACTGGCTTGCTCATGTTGGTACTTCTGCCTTTACTCTTCCCTCATGAAGCATGTTGAGTTCTTGCTGCTCAAGTGTTCCTTAGGTGAAGATTTATTTTCGCCTGTGTACTGATCACAGATTCCTTCCTCCCTGTTTCCAGGTCAGGTCTTATTGCACACTGGAGCTCTCCACTCTTTCCCAGTGCTCTCATCTTCCCAGCCCAGTTCCCATCTCTTCTGATTTGCCTCTCTCGGCTCCCCCTAAGCATGCTGGCAAACACTTGGATGACTGCGCAGGAAGTGGGATCCCTGGCCACTGGCTCCCACCATCCCCTTCTCCTCTGTGACACTGCTTGTTGCTTTCCATGCCAGCAATCAGGTGAAACACTGGCTGCTGTTAATGCAGGGATGTTTCAAGAGGGTTCCTTGCAAGTGCGAAGCTCTGGTTAAATAGCATCTTAAATTAACATGTTTGGAGTGGTATAAAAATGTGGGGTTTCTCCCAGTTCTGTGCCTTTCCCAGCTCTTGGTGTGTTTTGCTTCCCCTGTCATCGGCCTGGTGAGCTGAAAATGTCACCCCTGCCACTGAAAACATGTGTGCCCACGGAGCCAAATAAAGCACTTAATTACGAGGGGAAAAAGAAGGTTTTTTTCTGGCCTAACCACATCATTCCCCCAGAAGTCAGCAATTGATCAGCTGCGCCGATAGGTGCAGAAACCAGCATCTTGGTTCACAGCTTCTTTGCAATTGTAAATGGGCTAAAACTAAATAAAAGGACCCTAAATCATCTAAATTAAAGCTCTGAGAACAGTGCAGTGCTGCAGTCTCACAGTGAATAGTCATAATACCACAGCTTTTTCTTCAGCTATGATGCTGAAGTCTGTCAGGGACCTGTTTTGATTGGGTGAGCTGGGAAACAAGTGGGTTTGGGAGCTACAGAAATCCCCTTGGACATTGTACCCTGGTGGCTTAACAGCAGAGGCTGGCAAAGCCTGAGCTGGGTTCAGCGCTGTCCTTGTCACACTCTGAGTTGGAACCTCCTGACCTTGTCTCATTTGGTGAGCCACAAGAAGGTCCTTCACCTGCCTATGCTTCTCTGCCTGCATTTGTCTACTACTAATGACTGCAATGAAGTGGGCTTTTTACTCTTGGTGCATTGGATATCCTTTACTCTGCAGAAATACCCTTGCCGTTACCTGCACAACACTGAAATTATTCTATGGTGTGCAGGGGGGATGTGTCTGTCCATCTGTCTGTCTGTGTCTTTTTGCTTTAAAGGCAACTGCTCCCCTACATAACCAGGAGAGAAGCTGGTGAACACCAGGTTCTGCATGGGAAGAAGAGAAATGGCTGAACAATGAAGTCCACAAATGGTGCCCTGGAGATACAGCATCTGCTGGGGGGAACAACCACCAGCAGCCTCCCTCTGTGGCTGTCTTTTCCTTCCGGCATCCCAGACCCACCCCTCCTCTGGCAGCGAGGTGAGGAATAATTTCAGTAACGTCAACTCTAACCATATTTCAAACCCAGGAGTGCTTATTTCCCTCCTTTCTGAGGGACAAGCCGTACCCATTTCCGGACATTCACGCATTCTTTGTGAATGGCAGCAGAAACTCTGACCCTAAGCTGAAACTATTCCCATCTATGCAATCCACAGCTCCCCCAAGGAACTGATGCAACCATTTTTTACTCATTCCCCAATTACCTTATTACTCCAGCAAAAGCTGGAAAGCCTGTCCTTTCAGGAACGTTGGCCAATCCCCATCCTGAAGGGATGTCCTGAGGGGATTCTCAGTGTCAGGCATTTTCCTCCAATTTGGTAATTCTCTACTAAATGTGGTTTCTTTCAGGTGCTATTTCTGCAGGAACAAAAATGTTCATTATGCTGATCACTGAGATGAGAGATAAAATATTACCTAGGAAACACAGATTTTGCGATGACATATCAGACATTCAAGCTCATGTTTTTGCAGAGGAGCGGGAGCTCACACAGGGACCATGAGCTCATAACATGCACGGGGACGGTAACACCTCTGCAACTGGTTTCTGCTGTCTTTCCTCAGTAAGACTCACTTCTGCACCCAGTGCCAGTGCACAGACCAAAACAAATGTGAATGTGTCCAGCTTTGCCTAGTTTCTGCTTAATTTGTAATACAAGGTTTGATTTATTAGGTGCTGGGCCATTGGCCGTGCTGAATTGCAGGGAGAGGTGGTTGCCCTCAGGGTGTCCTGGCAGACTGAAGGAAACGAGGGGAGGACAAGAGTTCTACGGTTGCCCAAGAACATCTGATGACACAAAGTGAGAAAAGAGAGGGGATGCTCAAGGAGCTTGGAGAGGAGTCATGAAATTAAATCCAGGAAAAGCAAATGAGGAATGAATGTCAGGGAAAAAACCCATTAAAAATCCTTCTGACAATTCTTGTTGAACTGGAATCATTTCCCAAATGAATCAGGGTCACACTGTGCCAAGGGCTGCCTTGGACAACAAGTTTAACAGTGGCTTTGGGCTTGCCTGGTTAAACTGAGATCCTGTGCCATTCGCAACTCGCAGATCTCATCAAGAAGAGGGTGGGATGGCTCTGTTGTCCTGGGTCTGCCCATGCTGTGGTGGCTTGGCTCAGCCTGGCTTGGCACAGCCTAGGGATGCTCGGAAGTGGCAGCAGGATAGATCTCTCACTCTGTAAAATGCCAAAGATGCTAGGGAGGCATCCCGGGCACGCAGCCCTTCAGAGCCAGGCATCCAGCCAAATCAACCCAACTCCCAGTGACTGTAAGGCTCCACTGTTTGGGATTTCAGGCTTCCAGCACCTCAACTGCCATGCCACAAGATGGCTGTAACCAGGCTGAATGGACAGGCAGACATGAATGGGTTTTTTTTTCCCTTTCTTTCTGCTACTCTGAGGTTTGAAGGCCCTTCCCGGCAGCACGATTGCAACAGAGCCCCAGGAAGCAGCCAAGGCCTGCACAGAGAGCCAAGGACTTCTCCAGCTTTCCAGAGGCTTGTCCCCACATCCCTTCTGTCCTCAAGGAAAAAGAGGCTGGTGAAAGGAGAAATGCTTTAAAAAGAAAAGGCAAGGAAACGAGGTGGGAGAAAAATAGAAGCTAGTCACTTGTTAGGAGAAATCCAAAATAAATGGGATGCCATCCAGCCTCTTCAAACCAGAAATGTGACCCAATTTTCCTTCCCCGTGACGTGCAGGCTGCCTCCCCCAGCAGAAGCACAGCCAAATGCCACTGTAGCAGCAAAAAGAAACCTCAGTAAAAACAAAACTGAACTATGTTGAGTCCCTTCATGGCAAATACAGGGGAAGGAGTGGCTGTGATGCACAGGTAAATGATTTTGGGAATGCAGAAGCAAATGGAGCTTCCCTGAGCTAAAGGTGCTGTCGAGACCCCGGTACAGGTAGGTCTGGCAAAGGGCTCCCACCCTTCTGTGCTGAAAAGCAGTGTGTGGAATAGCTGTGCTTTATTTTTCTGAAGAACAAGAAGTGCAAATAGTAATTGTATTGCAGTGTGCAAATAGCAGAACAAACAAAACCCTCAACTTGATAGGAGTACGGGTTGTTGTAACTGGGAAAAAAAATGATCAAAAACATGTCACACAGGAAAAAGGGTTTCCATTCACAAAGAAATCATTATGGTTAATTTAATTCATTGTAGCATTTAATATAGAAAAGCTTTTCTACAGAGACTGGGAAAAAAGCCAACATTTATATATAAATGGGTTTTATTTTAAAAGCTAATGCAGTGGGCAGGATGCTTCAGGGTTATTTTCTCTCCCTCTTTCTTTCAGCGCATATGCAAAGCTAGTATTGTATCCAAAAAACCAAGAAATTTGCTGCTATCTAAAGTTTACAAATTGCTTTTTTTCAAAAGCACAATTTCATATTCCTTAGAAATGTAAATGATGGGGGGTTTTATCTCCTCGCTTTCCTTTCTTTCTATTTTTTTTAAGTTACTTTTATTAGTATCCAAGGCACTGATTTGCAGAATGGGCTTTCAATATCCTCCCACTGTAATCAGCACAGACGTCGGCTGCCATTCATGTGAATACTTGACAGCACAAGCCCTTAATGCATTTCCCGCAATGGCTGGAGCACAGTTAACCTGAGCACATTCCCGGAGCACGCCAGGAAAGGGCATTGGCCATCAGAAAGCCGTAACAAGAATCAGCTGTATTTGTGCAAGGGACAGATGATGAGTGAATAACTGGTCTGAGCAAATACCTTCAGCCATGAAATTGCAGGGAAAGGAAACACATTACCCACTTGTGCCTCACCGTGTGCCATGTGTGCAGACACCTCCTGTGCCATAAAGTGTTTAGGGATGTGCTTGGGCTTACTCGTGTTGACTCACACAGAGAAAGTAGCAAGTGCTGGGAACCAGGGCCAGGTCATGTCCGGCACTGTCTTGCAGGGGTCTGCGCCTGGGCAGCCTGTGGCCAATCTGCTCTGGCACTGCAGAGCCGGACATCAGGCCATGGTCTAGTTGCTGCCTCGTGGTTATTCTCAGATGCAAACCTGAGTTTGGGATGAAGCCAGGCTGAAACTGGCTCTGCTCTCTCACATCCATTATAGAAGCACAGAGTGAAGCCTTCTGGAGAGCAGATCCTTTGTGTCCTCAGGAAGTCACCTCTGTGCTTTGCCACCTTTCTTGGTTTTTTCCAATTTCTACCTTGATTTTCCCTTGCTGTCATTTGAACCCATTATTTCCAGGTCCATAATGGACAAAAAAATGTACCCCCTCTCTTCTTCATCTTTGTTTCATGTGTTTGAAGGTCACTATCTCATCTCCCCTCAGATCTACCACCTCTAAACCAAACAGATTCAAATCTTCTAGCAGAGGTCATGTCTCTGAGAACTCCCAACACCTCTCTGAGACCTGCATCCTCCTTACCCTAACAGGCAACTGACATAGATGGCAAGTATGCCCTTAAAAGTCCTTGCCACTTCTGTGCCTTCTGTTGGGTGAGATCCCAGCTGTATATTTTCCTTCCCTTTCTCTAAGATACACCATTAGAGGATGTCAAATTATTCACAAATATCAACAAATGCAGATACATCACATCTGTGGAGCAGGGAAAATTATCCCACTGAGGAAGCAGCTCAGCAGAAAACCAGACAACAGCAAGGTGAAACAACTTGACCAAGGTCACCCAGAAGTGGTGTATGCCAGCCAGATCACTCCTAAAAACCCCACGATTTAATATACACCTCTAATCATCCCTTTGCAGAAATAGCTATTTCCTTTGTAAAATGCCAACTGCTATTAAATCCCTCCCTGGACGTCTTAGCCCTGAAATTGTGTATGTTACCCTCTTGCTGGTGCTCGGGGCTTTGTTCTGGTTGTATCAGCTGGCAAGACAATCCTTCTCATTTGGAAGCATTTGCATAGAGTCAGCCGTTGATTGCTGATGAGTTTAGTCTCTGCTGCGACTCCGACTTGAGCACCTGCTCTTCAGGCCTGGGCTTGCTTCTGCTGCAGTCAAAGGCCGCTTGGCCAGTAACTTCAAAGCAGGCAGGATAGGGCCCTCTATCAAAGCAAATGAAATGCAAAGTTTGGAAAGCATGCTGGAGCCACTACGTTCTTACCCAGATCCCTGATTTATTACCCCCAGTGTCTGTAAGTGCTCGGGAGCGGAGTTCCTGTTCAGACCCATATTTCCCTATGCCAGTAGCTTTGGCTTTTCAGCAAGAACGCTTTCTCACTGGATTATGCAAATACACTGAGCATTGTCATTCTCTGTTTGCGTTAAGTTCACCTACCCTCCGGTTTGATTAATACGCCCTCTCCCCCACATGCTTGCTCTAATATGTTTGTTTTAGGGATGGGCAAATGAGTTGGGAATAAGAAAAATGAAATTGAACCTTCACCCAAAGCTTGAAGTGGGTGGTTTGGAAAAAAAAAAAAAGTAAAAAAAAGAACACAACAGAATGAATAAGTCTTTGAACCACACAAATAGTTCCCTTGTTGGTGCAGCAGAGACTGTCTGGGCCCCAGAATGATGAAATACACATCCTTTTCTGTTTCCAGAGGCACTCCGTTCAGCTTGCCACAGCTCCTACCCCCAGGCCAGGCTCCTGCAGTGGGATCTGTGTTGGTGGGGAGGCTGTAACCAGCCCTGGAAGTGGCTGGTGCGTTGAACCCAAAGAGATGCAGACAAGCTCCTGCTTTGGCTGCGGTGGCTGCTCTGGCCCCAGCTCCAGGATGCTGCTGCAAGATGCATATGGCTGGTGACATGAGCTACTCAGGAAATGCCAGAAAGTGGCTTTTGGGAGTCCAGTCTCTTGATATTGATGCCAGGCAATCCCAAGTGTCAAAATCAGCTTGGAGAAACACCTCTGATGTCCTATGTAGTGCGGGACTACAGAGAAGCAGAATGCTGCAGCAGGGATGTGGGCTCTGGCAGGACCATGCTGGGATAGCCAGGTACTGGGGCCTGAGGGCACCACAGGATGAGGGGCAGGGTGCTGCAGAACACAGCACTCTGGTTTCCCAGAGCATGACTGCCTCTCAAAGGCAGGTGGGCCTTGGGAGGAAACAACAGGGCTTCACTGCAAGCTGCCAGAGGCAAGCGCCTGGGCTGAGAACACTTCATCCCAGCTGAACGCGGGGCCCGTGGCACAGGCCAGCACCATGTCGGCTGACGCTGCGCAGCACTGGACGGATTGTGCCGGGATGAGTGTGCTGCGGGTGCCTGGCCACTTGCCAAGTCCCTGGTCACATCTCCCGTTTTAAATCGCGCTGTGATTTGTTTGGAAGAACCTGTCAGAAGCTGGCAGGTTTCCCACAGCTGATGAAAGGAGCTGAGGATGTCTGAGAGCTTCACAAGGTGATGCAGCCATTAAGGCATCATGACAGACTCAGCACAGAGGCACTAAAAACACACTGAGATTGGCAGCTCTGGTGCCTGAAACTAAACAAGAAATGCAAAATAAACTGAAGGGTGTGCGACGGTGTGTGTGAGCACGCTCATGTGTGCATGTGTGCCTGCTCGGGAAGTCAGCATCCCTTCTCTTCTCACTTCCCCTGACAGCTCTGAACTTGAAGTGAGATGTAAGCAAACAGAAAGGGTGCAAGTCTTCATTCGTGGTCCTGTTCATGAATTATAAAGGGCCATTCATAGACGTGCTCTTATTCTCTTTAAAATGAATTTTGCGCTGCTGAAAGGCGGACTGACAGCTGCTGCGACGGAAGCCCTCTGTTTATCCTTGGCGCAGGTACAGCACACGTAAAGGGGTTGCCACCTCCCCTCTGAATCTCTTTCCCATCGCAGCAGCATTGTCCTGGGAGGGCATCAGCCCTTGGCTCTGCCTTAGGACCCAGACTTGTCTGCATAGTGCAGGATGCAGCGCAGGGATTCAGGATAAAGATGAGTTTCAGGGTCTGTGCAGGGGTGCGGGGTGCAGGGTGCAGCTCATGCTACCTGCTTGAGAGACCTTTTCCCAGCCAACACAGGCAGCAGCAGCGGCCAAGACTCAGGCTCAAGAGCTTTGGTACATGCTACAAATCAGGCACATGTACAGTCATCCACCGCTCTCTGTGCTGGCAATGCAGAGCCTCCCACCTCGTTTTGTTGCAAATGGCACCTCTGCAAACTGGAGGAGGGAGCAAAGCCTACACGTCACCCTCTTTCCCTTCATCACATCTCAGAACTGCAATCAAGAGCCCTCTCTTGCAACACACAACCTAGCTTTGCTCCCTGGCCTTTGTTGTAGAGGTTCGAGGTCCCAAGGCAGGTCATGTGTGGTGAGGAGCATTCAGGGCATGAAAAAGTCGGCAAAAGAGAGGAACAAACAGAATGACTGGAGGATTGGGGGAAAATCCAGTACTGCTGATCTCCAGCATCCCAAATGAGGCCACTGTGACAAGGGCTCAGCAATTATGTTGTTATTGTTTGCTTAAGGAGATAAATTAATCCCTTTTCTTTCCAGTCTGTAAAGAGGACACTTCTCATTTTGGCTTTATTTGTACTTTTGCAGCTTAAACACTCCCTAAGAGTGGAAATCAAGACGCAGAGCCTATCTGGTCATCTTTCTTCCTCTGGGGAGCAAGACATGTCTGGAAAGCACCAGGGATCCTGAGCATGGAACACCTACCCATCCGGCCCATGCCATAGCTGCACAGGCTGAGCTGCACAGGCTGAGCTGCACAGGCTGACCAGCTCAGTCCCCAGTGCCAGGTCCCTGTGCTGTGTCATGGGCCTGAGGCAACGCATCACCTTCCCCGTGCCCCTTCAGGGGGCTGGCACATGGAGGGGACTGAGGGCTCAGGTCACTTTTATACCTCAGCCAAACATCTCCCTGTGGGTTATGTTTGTCATTGGAGCAGCTCATTCTTACTCATTTCAACAAACTCTTTGCTTAAGCAATATTCTGCAATGGTCAACTTCCCATGTATTGCTAAAATACCAGGTCCTTCATCTGTCTGAAGTGGCTTCCCTTTTAATTTCACTGAGTGCTCCCTCCCTGTTAGATTAGATGAAAAGTGAAGTGAAACCCAGCTGATGTCCTCAGCTTCATTTATCTTTTATACTTGCAGCATGCTGGCTCTTGTGTGCTCTCCCTTTGGAAGGTCTCTGGTTTTAACCTCTGCTGCTTTCGCTTCAGCACCTCTGGGCACTCCTAGACTACGCCGTGGGCTGCCAGGCTGGGGACCCCATGGCAAGCCAGACTGAGAAACTAGAAGACATTAGATAGGTGTTTCCCTCTGCAGCCCGGGGCAGCTGCACTTCAGGCTGAGAGCTCTTGAAGAACTTGTCTTGGTGGCTTTTGGGAGACAAGGATCAGAAATCCCATCTCCACAAAACAACCCAACCTGTTTCTTTTACGAGACTTTGGCCAGTCAAATGAATTATGAGTGTAGATCCTAATTGCTGCAGGTGTGGTTTGAATAAAAATCTGCTCCTTGCCGTGTGCAGGGTTTAGCTGGTAGCTTTCTTCTGGGACCATGGCACACTGACCTGATGCTTTGATTTAATGGTTTGAAACATGTTTCCCAAGCCTTCTGCAGAGCAGTCACTTGGTACCAGAGAAGACAGCAAGAAACATAGACAAGAAACAAGGTGGTGGGAGCAACTAGGGCACAGGGCTTGCAGGCAGGAAAAGGGAGAAAGAGGCTCATACCTCCTGTCTCCCTGCAGCAGGAGCTGGCTCTGCTTCCCCTGACCCATCCCAGGGCAGCCAACAAAGAGGGAAATTACAGGGCTTAAGTGCCACAGTAGGCAAAGAGGAAGCATTAGCTAAACATTCCTGGCCCCCACCCTCAGCCATAATTAATAAACTCAAAGGAAATTAAACCACAAGAAGAAAAAAATCAAAACAACAAAACAGAACCCATCCAAACTCCATCACGTGAGGAGGGGTGAAGCAGGCACCAACAGCCCAGCCAGACCGTCAGAGGTAATTGCAGTCATGGGGCAAGAGGCTAAAACAGCATGAAATGAATCAGTTTAAGAGATATTAAATTCGCAAGCCCCGGGCAACAGGACTCCATTCAGTTTATTTGCATTAATCAGGTCAGGGGAGTAACCTTGGTTTTTTTCTTCCAAGAGATATCATCAGCCTTTATTTGTTTCTCATGTGAAAGTATCAGAGTGCATAAACACAACCTGGGAGAGGGTGGTGAAGCTTGTGCCACATCTCATCCCTGCTGAGAAGACCAGACCAGCTGCTGTCTAACTAAGCAGTGGCGTGCTGGTGCCATGGGTAGGGTCTGGCATGGCCTCAGGAAGGTGGTTAGCTGCACTGATTCCCTAGCAGACACCAAAGGACTGTATTGTAGCAGTACTTCTCACAGAACCAGAGGAGACCATAGCTCTGAGCTGGAGTGAGTAAGCAGCCACCACATGGGCACACAAATAGTGTCTTGTCTGATGATGCCTCTCAGATCCCACTTGCACAGGTCCCTCCTTTAGGGAGAAGTTTCCTCAGCCAAGCAGGTTCTCGGACAAAAGAAAGCCTTTGAGGGCTTCCCACAAAAGTCAGGAACAACAAAGAGAGTATCAGTGCCATGGGAAAAAGCTTGTAAATGAGTAACTCTGTCATTTATGGAGAGTTGTGCTTGTTGCATTAGGCAGGGTTGATGAGTCCCCATGCCTCTGGTAAAGCATGACGTGGAAGGAATGAGAGCTAGTCCTTTCACACGATGCTGCAAGAGCATCAGCCATTGTACCACGCTGTGGATAGACAGTGGTGGGTCAAGGGGAGCACTGACAGTCAGATATACACCTCAGCAGCCATGTACAGCCCTCGCAGGGCAATAAAGGGTCTCTGGGACACATGGGCTGTAGCCAGCTGGTGCAAACAGCAGCACCAGTGGAACACGAGAATGGTAAAGCCCCACGTTATTGTGACAGGGGGGTTCTGCCCTCCTCTCCAGGAATACCTTCGCTATGGAAGCTCATGCTCACTGGTTTGACTTTTCACTGAGACATCCCCATGGAGATCCTGCAAGGACTGTCTGTGCCAAGATCGTGAGGTGCAAGGTGTCTTCGTGAGGCGGCCAAGGCTGCTCCCACATGGTCAGAAGCAGAGTCCTGACAGCTGCATTTGAATGAGAGAAGTCTCCCATCCTTCTTTTACCTCTTCAAGCTTCAGTCCGTGAGCTAGCTCTCTTCCTATCTCACTGGCTGGCATGTCAGGACCAGCTCCAGATGTGTTGGGATGCAGCCTGTGGACAAGGTCACACATCTCCTTTTCCCCAGCTCCTCCAGACTGGTGCAATGACACTTGCAGTAAGTTTTCCAGTGGCTTGACCCTGTCCATGCCCCACATCCACATTTTCATCCAGAAATGCACAAGCCTGTGTTATGTACGCCTGCATGTGTGTGTGTGCGCTGTCTGGGCATGCAGGGGAATTATACCTGATAGTATCTGATATGCTTCAGCCTTTCTCGGGAATACACTATGGGTAAATTTAGCTCACTATGTGTGTACATGTGTCAGGAAGACAGACAGTATGTGATGGTGTATGATTCCATGTTTCTATCTACTGCTTCATAAACTGATACGAAGTTGACATCTACCCTGAGGGGTATATTTGAACAAATAAGAGTATTCTCTGAGTGATGTAGATTTGAGAGCATAAAGAGGAGTGGAGGGCTCTGGCACGAGAACCAAGAGCAAAGGGAGCTCCACTGTGGGAAGACTCACTCTGATGGGAAGGATGGATTTGTCCCATGTCATGTAAAAGTCTATTTCATGCAGCTTTTTAAACACCCTTTAGCCATGCAGTACTTGCCCTGTGGGTCCACCTTGGAGATCAGAAGTGGAAATGAGGGTTGTGGATCTGTTTTGGGATGTGCCTGCCCTTTTGAGGGATCACTGCTGTCCATTCTCAGCCCACCCCTCAACACAGAGCAAGGAATGGTTTTCTTAGCTGCTGCTGCTTCACATTTTTGCCCTTTTGTGTGACCCAGAGTAGCTGCCCCAGCTCTTAACCAGCAGAATACAGGTGGGTACAGGCAGAGGAGTGACGCGGTGATGGGATAGGGACCCCTCTCCACACACTGGTCCTCCAGCATCCAGATGTTGCATCCCCACCCTGCCTGGCCACCAGCACTGGCGAGGGTGAGTCAAGTTCCAGTTTGCTTTTCAGTGCTTGGGGTCTGGAGGTGAAGGCAAGGCGCGTGTGTAACCAGGCAAAGCCCTCCCCACCAGCTCTGACCCCCGTCCTGTGAGCAGGAGGCCGGGATGCTGCAGGGAGTGCTGGATCTGCCACCTCGTCTCCTCCACCCGGCAGCTGCGGCCTCACTTCTGCCAGCTGCTGAGCTCCCTGCTTTGTCTCCAAGCAGGGGATAATAATACATCTCATTTAGGCACTCCAGTATAATCTACTTGGCTTCTGCACATCAATACACCCTGCATTAGGTTCCCCACTCATTTTATTATTTTACAAACAGTCCTTTCTGCTCTGCAGACTGATGTGGAGCTAGGAGGGATGTTGTATTTGGATGGAAGACCATGGTTACTAGGGGCTGCAGGGAAGGCTTAGGCTATCAGTGAAATGGGTTGAGGATCATCATCACCTTTATCAGGTCATTCAAGAGATAATGACTTGCTAAGTACCCGGGTGCCTATCCTTAGGCGCACCATGTTAAGCAAAGATGCTTTTTACACTAACATAGCTTTAACCACTCCTGCTCCCACCTGGATATCGCAAAATAATGAATTGTCTTCTTCAAAGAAAGGGAAAAGAAAAAAAATATAAAGAGTTCATTCTTTTCCAGTTGCAAAGAAGGCTCTAGGGACATTATCTAGATTTCCATTTGTATGTGCTATTATTTCAGTCATTGCCTTCCATTTCCTACAATTTGGCTGCAAACTTCCCTGGCTTTAGGGACCTGGAATTGGTTGGCAATCTGAACCCTCCTGTGCAGACAACGGAGGCGTTCAGTAGACTAACTGTTCTCCTGGACACTGCCCGGCACCGTGGCTCTATACAGACAGGTATAAGTGCTCTGTCCCAGTGCCCCATATTGAGCCCTGTGCACTGTGACTTGTAGGTGACACACTGGTATGTATCCCGAGGTCTTCAGCAGTGCCCAGACCACCGAACTGGCACTTGGGGGAGAAATGCTTCTGGGGTGCTGAGCGAGGTGCTAACAGAGATGGTGATGGATGACTACACCTTGGAGGTGAGGGGAAAAAAAGCCTCCTGCAACATGCCATGTCCTCCATGGCTTGGGAGCAGCCTTCCTGACCCTACAGCCTGCACATGAAAATCTTCATCTGGTCAACCACAAGACATTTTCCACATGCTTCTGACAGCAATGGAAGAGAAGCCCCTGAGAAGTGTTTGCAGAGGGATGAAGGCAGCGGTTCCAGCAGTGACCGGTGAGGCAGAGCAGGGTGGGCAGGAGGCACAGTGGATGGGTGGCTCTCAGCCTCTGGCTTCTGTCCATGAGCAGGACCAGCTCTGTCTGCACAGCTATGATAGCAGCTCAGGGATGTAGACCCAGACAGCATTTAAATGCCTCTAAACTGAGCCACCACTTTCTGTTCAATTGATTTGGCTCAGAAAGGCATTGCACGAAGCCTTACAAGATGAATTGTTCCTGTAAAGTCTCATTTACATCCAAGCAAGCAAAACAACCCTTCCTTTTAGGGGCTGGTGATGCCTATGTATTTATCACCTGTGAAATACATACATGTCACCCGTAGTCACACATGCATGCATGTCTCTGTAAAGGGACAAAAAGAATTCATGTTCTTAAACAGATACTGGTCTCTGCAGGAAAAGAAGCTGTGAGGGACTGCACAAGTGGTCAAAGCCTGTAGTGGTGCTGTTGGTTCCAGCGTGAGAGTTCCAAATGGCTCAGAAAGTGGGAAGGCAGCGTTCTAGTGCAGAAACTTCAAGCATAAGCTTGAATGCCATCTTCAAAGCATTCATGAGTCATGTTAAATGGAAGAGGAGAAAAAAGACAATTTAAACTCCCTACTCTAGGCTCTGAACTCCAGTTTTTAGCCTGCGTTCCCATGAAAAGAAGGCTCAGGCAATCACGCTCTCTGCCATGATGTCATCTACTGCCTCTCACTCTGTTTCCATCCCCAGCAATTTTGGGAGGTATTGGCCTATCTCAAAAAAAAAAAAAAAAAAGAGGACAGAACCCCAAATTGCAGAAAATGAATCTCAGCACTTCCCTTGGACACGCATATTCTGCATATTTCCTTCCATTATGGAGGGTGCCTTCCCAAACAGGAGAAGACAAAACATCGCCTTGGTACCAAGGCTTCTGGGTACCAGTATTGCAGATATTGCATTTACTTCTATATATATATATGATTATACAGATAAAATTATATATAATCATATATGCATATAATTATCATATCTCTGGTGCTTTATACAAAATCACTATGACATCCAGCCAGCAACTCCATCTGCATATCCCAGGACAGGCTGTGGGAATTTCAGGGTCTCTTCCAGTTAACACAGATTTGACTTGGTGTATTTTCCACGATGAGGAGAACCTATTCTCATAGGAAGTGGAAAGTGGAAATCAGGGAGACAGCTTTCAGAAGAGAGCATGATCCAGGAGAAGGTGAAGGAAAACAGTCTGTGCCTGTCCTCTTTCCTGCTGCCCTTCCCTCTGACTTTGCAGCACTTTCCTAGCTTGAAGTCTTTCTTCCTGATGCTCTTCCTCAATTCTGGCAGTGCTGCATCTTCCCTTTCTCTCCCCCCTCTACTCCCCACTGCTAAAAGGTATCCTGGCCCTGCTGAGCCTTGATCCTGACTCTCCTGGCCCAATGCTGGGCTAGCATGGAGTCATGGGCTCTGCCTGGGACCACTGCTCTGCACAGCGTCCCTGCCTGGTGAACCTGCCTCCCACTGCTGCGGCAGCTGCTCTGCCGCTCAACCCTCGGCAGTGCAGGCAAGGGCATTTGGTTTTGTGCCCAGACTCCTCACACCAGCATGCTCCTAATGATAAGCAAAGAAAAAGAAGACGAGTGCAGCCACCCCAGGCCTAAGTATCAAAGAAAAGAAGCAGTTTGAATTCGATCCATGCCAGCACAGACTAGAAAGTGGCCGGAAAAGCAAGTTCAGACCTTGCTGCTGACCTTTCAAGGTCTGAGAGTTACTGTAAGTCAGGACTAGTGGGAAAATGAGAAATGGATCCGTGCTTGTCCAGACCTCATCACCACTCACATCTGAAGATTAAGCTCAGCTCAGACCTGGTAGTTAGTGAAAACCACCCAGTCCAGCACGTGATGTTTGAGAAAACACGTGTTGGAGCTGTGGGGCTTTGCCGAGTAGGAAATGAACTGAGCCTGCAAGTATGGGTAGGTGAGTGAAGGGGCTGTTTGATGTGGCTGTGTATGCGAGCTCCCAGGTATGGAGTGTTTTGGATAACGGGCGCTTTTTGAACCATGGGGTCTTACCCTGCCTGTGGGAATCAAAGCCTCAGTGCCTGATGTGGGGTTCAATAGGGACCTCCCTTTCCCAGGATCTATGATTTTATCCAGCTGCTAAGACCCGTTGGAGAACGGAACTTTCCTTTCAAGCTACTACTAAATAACTAAAAGCTGGGGCCAGGCAGCTGGAGAGGAGCATGCCGGGCAAGGGCTGGCAGCCTCTGCTTTGGCCTGGCAGACTGCTGCTTGCTGCAGAGACGAAAGCCATCTTCCAGCCGGTGATTTAACATTCCAAGGGAGCAGATTAATGCCTGCAAACTTCTCAGTGGAAGCATTCAAACGCTAATTGGTAGTTGCAAGTAATTAAAGTAATTTACTCAGATTATAAAGAAATTTCTTAACAGTGATTAAGCAACTCTGGGATGTGTGTAGTTGTTTGTAATCACTCCCCCAGGGGGATTAAAGCTCTTGGCTGCATGTAATATGTCTTGTAACACCCTATGGGTCCTGTTGGCTCATGATAGCAGAGAACAGCTTGTTGGAAGAGATATAAATCAGGTCTGCATGCACATAAAGTACATCACATTGGGAACAGCTCTCCTTCATGGTCCAAGCCTGGGGAGCACAAGTTCCACGGAGAAAGCAGACATCTCACTAGCTGGGTTTTGCTCTACAGAGTCTGTATTATCCAGTCATCGGTGTTAATAAAGGGAAAGGCAGAACGGGGGACAGAGCTGCAGGCAAAATGGTCCTCAGCATGGGGACGGGCTTATGGCTGTTATAAACAAACTGTGGTAACTTCTGGTCACTGGTTTCCATTTGCTAACCCATAAAACAGGAATAAGTCCACTTGGTTTAGTGCTCCAAAAGTAATGGAGGAAAAGTGCCAGATATCTGCTAAATTGATACTCAACAGATTCCACTTAGCCGGTACTAATCAGCAGATTATCATTCAGATTGTTTCATGTCCTTATTATCCTGGCCTTGAGACCTTACTCAGCCTGGATTTAGAGAAAACTCCCACTTTGAGAAATGAGGAGGAGGAAGCCCATATTGCTCATCTGTGACATACGGATTTCTCTTGCTTACATTTTGCTTTCTAGTTAAGATGCTACACAGTGATACATTCCCTTTCTAGCCCACAAATGTGCACACGTGGCTTACTCAGACTCTGCAGAATCACATCACAGATAAACAGCCCGGGTTGAATATACTTCCCACAGACTGGAAGGCACATTTTATGAAGGGAATAGAAAGGATGATCTGGAGAAGCCCAGGTTCCTGCAGTATTGCCACGACTCCCAGTGCCTGTCCCACTGCCCCCAGAGGGGCTGTTTGCTACTCAAAGGTTTGGCTATCATCTGGAGGATGCCCCCAAGGAGCAGAGGGCTCCCTGATGCAGCTGTGGGTGGGGTCTGACCTTCATGGGTTTCACCTGCACCAGAATTAGGATTTCTTCCAAGGAAAGCAGGTCTGGGGAACCTCCCCGGGCCCTCAGGCGTTGTCTTGCTTGTCTTCTGATGGCCAAAGCAGTGTTTACCCTGGCCTGTAGTCACAGCCAGGAGCCTCTGCCTTGCTTTGAGCAGATTCCTTTTTGCTATAGCACTCTTGCCACTCGAGTAAGATGCTTGGATGTATAGCCAAGGAATCAATCAATTACCAGGAAAAAATTCTGCATATGTTGCAACCTTCTCTCACAACCCTATGGCCAGGGTCTAACTAACCTTCAGCGTTACTAGAATTGGCTTTTAATTTTTAGGGTTTTTTTTTTCACCTCTGTTGGGAATAAAGAATTGTGAATACTGCATGAATGCAGACTGCTGAAGGATGCAAGTTTACCTGCGCAAACAAGT
Source organism: Psittacus erithacus (assembly GCA_009867235.2). NCBI lineage: Eukaryota > Metazoa > Chordata > Aves > Psittaciformes > Psittacidae > Psittacus > Psittacus erithacus. The sequence continues at coordinate 17,589 of WYDI02032803.1, forward strand.
GTTGAGCAAACTGGGTGCTCATCTCCTGCAATTACTTTGGCACATCATTTTCTCATTTGCTTTCCACAACGTTTTGCCCAGACAAAACCAATTGTTCAATTATTATATATTTTTTCCCCTCTCTCTAAAGGCACCGCAGTGAGGATGAAGCACATTCCCATTCTGTTTGTTTGCCATTTGAAGCACGTGCCGGGAAAAGGGATTGTTCTGCCAGCTCTGCCAAAGGACAGAAATACACCACAACCTTCAGCGACGCTGAGGGACAAACCCTCAGTGTCAGCATTCAGGGGCTGCACTGTGGCTGTTGTTACATTGTGCTGCATGGGACATGGTTTCCAGACTCAAATATAAATAGATTTCTTTTTTGTGTTCTGTTTACTATGCGTAGAAATCTGATTTTCCCTAATGGTCCTTTATAAATAGTTTCCACCCACCCTCTGCTTGAAAGCTTCTCTGACTCACATTGGAAATTAGGTTCTTCCCCTCCTTGCTATTGAGAACAATTATAGCTCTTTGTTCAACGGGAATTAAGAAGCATGAGGGCTGAATCCATCCACAGGAAAATTGTCACTCTCTTTTGTTTTCCGCCTGCAATAATTATCCTGCCAGCCACTCACTCTGACATCCTTAAACCCTCTGTGCCTCCACCAAGCATCTACCACCCCTCCCAGCACCAGCCTGCCTGCGTGCTTTGTGCTGATTCATTTTTGCATTGCCTTCTGCTGGTCACATCTTTGGTTTACCTTTTCCTCCCATCTCCCACTGAGCCACGCCATCCCCATGGGAGAGGGACTCCATAGGAAGGCAGAATGAGCTGGGAAATGAGAGGAAAAGGGGGAGCAGTTTCCTTTGGGAAGACCCCAGGAGTTTGGTTATTCCTCAGAAAAGGTCATAGCTCCTTTGCCCAAGGGGACCACAACTCTGGTACATCCCCTGGAGATGCCTTGGCTCAGGTGCAAGGGCACAACGCTTTGGGGTGACAAAAAGAGAGCAATACAGAGCAAGGCAAAGGGCAGCCAGAAGAGCTGACTGGTGAATAAATGATTTCTATTTCTGTGAGTCTGCTCCAGTGTGAAACCCCCCGTTTAAAAGAACACAACCAAATCCCATCCAATTTTTTTTTAAAGGATCCAAAATGACTAACCATTGACCCCTCCAGCCACACACTCATTTTTCATTAAACTGTTCCTTGGATCTTATAAGCAGAGAGAGAGAGAACAAGTGGGCGAATGTGCAAAAACAACCAAGAGTGCCCTGGGGCTATAATAACCGAGGTAGGAACATTTTAAATTATACCTTGGGTCAAAATGATTTTAGATTGATCAGAAACCAAAATTACCTCCGAGTTCCAGTTGATTGTCTGTGTCTTGAGTTCATCTGGAGGCTGCGTTTCTCCGGCAGCCCCCATTATCATTATTATGAGGAGTGTGTATACATTGACCCTGTTATTTTAAGCAGCAGAAGAGAAAATACAGAGCCTTTGAACCTTAAAAACCCACCAGCTGATGGCAGTGCATTGGCTGGAGAAATGTGCTCTAATTGTTCCTACCCTTTAATGAAGGAGCAGGTCACTCAGGGCCCCCAGCACAGAGCCAGGCAGGTTCCAGCAGGAAGTTTCGCGGCAGACGTGGCATCCATGTGGCATGCTTGAGAGAGCAGTGTTGTACAGACCAAGGATAGTGTTGGGTTTTCATTACTGAGGCAGCATGAACAAGACAAAAGTCATTAGTAGCTATGAGCTGGGGATCAAAAGAGGCCATTACATTGTAAAGTTTCTCCCATCTTCAGTCCCACCCTAAGAGGCCACAAGTGGGTCTCAGTGCCTTTGGGGTTAAGTCCCCACCAAGGGCTACAGCACAGGCACACCACCTCCTCTGTGTGTTTCAGCATGAGCCAAAATAATAATAATCATAATAAGTTATTTTATATCATATATATTCTTTTTATATGCATATAAAAATCTGTTGTGTGTTGTAACCCAGTGTTGTAAATTGCCACTTGATATGTGTTGCCACCACTTTCTATATGCACACATATATATATGTTAGTATATACGTAAGCATATATACTAATGCTTAAAGATGTTGTGGGGATCTCGTGCATTCACACTCATGCTCAGTGGGCACCACACCAGCTACCCCAGACTTGCAGACATCAGGCTGAGCATGTAAAGTGGCATGCAGGAGGGTACTACAAGGCCTTGTGCAAGGTAATTTTAGTGGTTTTAGTTTTCTAGTGTATAAAAACTAAATATCATCATCTTACTGGTCTAATGCACAACCTTAACCATTGTCATCTTGTTGGTGTTGTCTTGGCAATGAATAATCTGTACTGAGGGCCAAGGTATGAGCTTGTTGGAATCAGACTGAATCAGTGATCAGATGGAACCTCACTGAGAAGGAATGTTAGCCCACGGCCCCGTGGAGGGTGTTCCTCTGCGTTTCACTGCAAGTGGCAGAAGACGGCTCCGCTTTATTTATCCCCGTGAATGCTACGATGTTTAATCAGGTGCAGAGAAGTCGCGGTTTTCCCTGTCTCGGTCTCCCAAGGATGCACTTTTCCCTGTTTAACTCATTTCTCTGGCGTTCAACTTGAGTGCTGGCACAGCCCCGCTCCCCTGTCAAGAGGTGTGAGAGGCAGATAGGGCTGTGGTGATGCTATTGGCTGGCAGCATCAGCACCTTGCTGGTTCTTGCCAGCGTGCCTCTGAGCTACTCAGGGTTAGGTAGGGGGGTACCCACACCTTCTCCTTCCATGGAAGCATAGACTTTTCCTAGCAGCTATGTCTGACCTTACTGTGTTCTGTTTAGCTATTATGGGGAGTACCTGGCAAGGTCTGTTCAATGAGCCACATGCTGGGAACTTCGGATGAGGAGATTTTCGCAGAGCGCACAGCATTGAATCATCTTCTGAGCATGGACAGGAGCCACAGAGCCCTGCTTGCCCCTCTGGGCTCTTATAACTGTCTCATTCTGTCTCCTCCCAATCTTCTCTTTTCCTGGTGGGCTTTTTTTTTGGCTTCCTCCAAATCAGAGAGGACTTCAGGGGCTGCCTTGCACTTGAAAGAAGGAAAGATAAAAATGTCTGGTATAAAAAAAAAAAAAGAAGAAAATATTTAATTAGAAGAAGCTTAAGCTCTTTTAAGGCAAGCTTTAACTTCTGTTTCTGATTCCATCCCATCAGAGCCTTGGGGTGCTCCCTCCCCATCCTGAGTCTCCACCTGGGCAAGGGCAATGAGCTGCCTCACCAACAGGGGAGACGCTTTCCCGTTCAGCCATGTCGCTAAACTCAGGGAGACACATAATGAAGTTGCTGTGCTCTCGACGCCTGCCTGGGCTGTGACATGTTCAATACCATCACAAATTACTGCTTGGGTAATGCATGATTAATCCAGCACAAAGTACCTGCCAGGCGGCAGGGTGCTGCAGGAAGCCCTGCCAGCAGCTAACTGTAGCACGCTAACAAGGGGGAAACGGCAGCCAGGTGTGTGAATGGGGCCTAATGGGGCCACTGCTCCCGTGTGATGGAGAAGAGGGGCGTACAGGCAGGGATGCGGTTACATGAGGTCCCAGCACCTCCCCAAGCAGCACTGATTTCTGCTGAGCGAGACTGTGAGAACCGCTGCAGAGACATGGTGGTGGAAAGCAATACAGGCTCTGAGTGATGGGCCACGCTACACCTCTGCCTCTGCAAAGCCCCTGAGCTTGCAGCTATCCGCCTGTTGAACTCCAGCTTCTACTTCTGGGGACTGTACTGAGCCGCTACCATGTCAATTCTGCACGAGGACTGTCGCTGTGGGACCGCTCTAGTCACACCACAGGACTGGTTGATGCTGACCACCAAAGTCTCACTGTTCCAGATGCCAAGCTGGGCAGGCAAGGGTTACTGAACTGCAACCACGTTTTGAGGAAAATGTTGAAGATATTTCCCATCCTTAGTGGGATGAAAAAGTAGACATCTTCAGTGACCACAAAATTGGACCTAATAATTTCCAAACAGTTTCTTGGACCTGAAACAACTGTTTCTTCAATTTCTCAGAGACCATCTCAACAGATTTTTGAGCTGTTTGGGAATGGCAGACTTTTACTTCTGGTTTGTTGTAACATTCTGGGGTTTCTTAGCATTTTTGGTGCTGACTCTATGATTTTCTCCAGGACTGGTTTGTGAAAATTTGTAAATAAAAGGTTTATTTTCAAATGATATAAAGGAGAAAGCAAACTAACTGGGGAAAGTGCTGAAACCAGTATGTTTTCCCAGGCAGTTTTGGTTTTGATTGTGTCCAAATCTCAGACAACTTAATCTTCTTCCTCAAGAAGGAAAATCGTGTGACCAGCACAGGCTGCAGATGGAGCCAGGCTAAAGCCCCAGCCACCACGTGCCTGAAGCATTGCCCATCTCCAGGGAAGATGCCAGGGGTTGTGGAAATCCAGCCCCATCCATGGCGAGCATGACTCAGCCACACAAAGCGTTTTGTGCCATCATGGGCCCCTGCGGAGCTGTCAGGCTGCAATAGTCTTTGGTCTTGACTGAGCTGCTTTGGATTTAAGCAAATGACCTCTAGGTGAAAGCTCCTATTACCAACGAGGACCCAGACATTTATTTATGAAGAAAACATCCCACAGACCAGCAGTCCATGAAGGGAGAGAAAAAGAGTTCCCAGAAAAAGCGAACAAATTGCAGGTACGCTTGTGTTACATGAGTTTTAACTAAAGCCTCTCCTCTCCACAGAGCAGCAGCAAACACAGTGGGAAATAAAAACAAAATTACCACTGCAAAGCCTATAATTGCATTTCAAAACCTACAGCTATTAATTCCCAAAAGCGCCAGGATCAGAACTGCAAATAAAAGCATCCGCCGATGTGCTCTGCATTTGGGGAGATGCTCTGCGAGTGCAACGGAAATGCTTTCTCTGCTTGTAGGAATTTTTTCACATGTGCCTTTTACCCCAAATAAAGCAATTACTTTTACAAAGCTGCCTGAGATCCCGCATCATTAGCAGAACTCAGGGGTGGATTCACAAATAGCTGTACTTGTTTGCAAGGAGAACTGAGAGGCCTTTTCCCCCCGCTAAGATGTAGAGCTCACACGGCTGCTTGTGGCACCATGATGTGTAGTCCTGTGGCTGGGGGTGCCCATGCTGTTCGATGGGAACAGTCCCCAGCAGTGCCCAGGGACCATGCTGGAAGGGAAGGCAGGCAGGCAGGCCATGACCTCATGCACTGTCCCGTGGACACAACCAAAAGCCTTTTTCAAAGCTGGCCATTTTTACATCTGTTTGGGCTTGAGTACTTTACCAGGGATCTTCTGTCTGTCTTTAGTTTTTCTCCTTTGGCTTTTCCTTTTAATTTTTTTCTTCTTTTCCTTTTTTGTTTTTCCTTTTCCCTTTCCTTTTTTCTTTCCCTTTTCCCTTTTCCCCTTCCCTTTTTTCCTTTCCCTTTTTCCTCTTTCCTCCTTTCCCTCTAATTTTCCCTTTTTACCTTTCCCATTGCCTTTCCCTTTCACTCTCCCGCTCCTTCTCAATTTTCCCTTTCCTTTTCCATTTTGTTCTTTTAACCAGGATGACAACTGTTTCTTGGGCACTGCCTGAGGCTGAGTTCAGGTGGCAGCAAAGCTAAGGACTATCTCCTTTGCCTCCCCAACAGACAAGCAGAGTTAGGAATCCTCCTGCAGCCCCTCACCTGGGGTGCTGCCGGATGCCTGTAAACACCTCATGGCTCGCTCTGTGTTAGGCTTTACCCATAGACCCTACAGAAATGCCCTGCCAAGGCAGGAGAACACCAGGCTCCTCCTTGGAGCACTACATCCCCAGAGCGTGTGGCTGGTGTGCGACAAGGAGGGGATGGAGCAAGGGGGACCCTGCAACTGGGGCTGCCCCTGTGATGGGGCTTACCCTTCTGCAGGGGTGCATAGGTCAGCTGTAACACATAAAAAATGCAGGTGGGTTCTTATAGTCATTATCTCTACTTTCAAATAACCTGTGTTTTAAACCAGCTTTAATTAAAAGAGGGGGAAATATGCCCAGGTAAACAATTTCCAAGCAGATGATGGGCCAGAGCAACAGAGAATTCCTTTGACCCAACAGGCCCAACTTTTTTAAGCTTTTAATTAAAAACATCAGAAATTTTGCCACAGTAAATTGCCCAGTAACCTGGGCCTTTGAAGAGCTTTAATAAGGGCTATTTGGCCTCATGCAGGATGCTCCCTGTGAATAAGCTCCCCAACTGAAAGGGCTCTTTCCCCATGATGGGAACTGGGGCGGTTGGTGCTCAGGGAGTGCAGGAGCACCCTTAGCAGAGTCCCGTCCCCAGGGACACACTCCCTTTGAGGTCCCCTCTGAGGGTCACTCAGACACTTGGTGTTGCTCCTGGGCCACCTCCTGGAGCTGTGGTTTCCTCTGCTACAGAAAGATGAAGGAAGCAAAACCTATATATGGGTCTCCCTCACAATCTGAAGTTATTTTGCATGCACCTTGTTAACTCAGAGAATTGATTTGTATGGATGACCTGTACTGATTTTCTAATGCAGCAGGACCTCCCTTACAAAGCTGCTGCTACCTCTCAGTGGGCTCTGTAAGAAAGACACAGTCACTTGTGTCTCTTGTGGCTGGTCCTTTGGGTTGGGGTTGGGATGCTCAGTGCTCAATTTCCATGGGTAGGAGCTAAACCAGGTTATTCCAGGCTCGTAGCTGTGGCCAGGTTTCCCCAAATGCTCAGCAGCTTTTCTTTCTGCTGTTTTTCTCTTAAAAGAGAAGACCTGCGGGCTTCTCGCAGCAATGGATGCTTTCTGGGACTTGTTCCAGGACATCTCCCGCTCCCATCACTCTACTCTGATGCCAGCTTCATGTACAGCTGCATCCCTCCCACTGTAGGTTCCACAGCTCCTGCTACCCAAGAGAAGCCTGGGGAGGGGGAGGCTTATTGTTGCTGCGTGGGTTAAATACCACAGCACTAAATTCGTTTGGAGAAGAAAATATTTCACAGTTTCTACCAGGATTTCTGTTGCAGCTTCAAAGGGAGCGCGCTCCTTTCAGAGCCACGGACAGGAATTCAAGAGTCTCCCCTGAGCACAGACAAGCTCCTGCTGCCATTGGGTAGGAAGTTAGAAAAGAGAAAATATTTTGAAGAAATCGGAACAAGGAGGTAAAAAAAAAAAGAAAAAGGACCCCAAAACCACCAATCCATAAGTGGCTGCACAATAAAATTAAAAAAAAAAGCAAAAAAACCCATGTGTTAGAGATGGAGCTGCTCCAGGAATAAAAGAGCTGTGACAGGCATGTGTTGATGCCACCAGGCATAACAGAAAAGAAAGGAAAATCAGGATAGTGGGGTTTTTTTAGCATTTACTCCAAAAACAGTTGCTGAACACTGTGCAATCTCTTTGATATGATGGTTAATTGAAAGAAATGGTGCAGACCCTTTGGAACTCAGTCTTAAAGAGCTCCGAAGAAGAAAAGTTTTGGGTGAATAAAGGAAGACAAAGAAAGTGCAGCAGGAGCAGAAAAACAGAAGATTTAAAAGAGACTTGTGAGAAAATGAAGCGGGAGCTGCAGGCCCGGCTCACACACCGCTCGCTCTCACTGTGGCAGGGTTTGTGTCCTGCCCATGTTGCGCTGTGCCCCATTGCACCAGAGCTGCAAACCCAGAAACACGAAATGCAGAATATCACAAGCTTTTTCCTGAATGGTGGTGCGAAAGTAAAGGAAAAAGAAGAGAAAGTTACAGTCAGAACTTCCTCCCCAGGCCTTAACTTGAGCCACTGCACAGGTCATGAACCTCCATGCGAGGACACTTTCAGAAGTCTGTAGATACTGTTTAATATTCTTCCCCCAGGCCTTTTTGTTCCTCCAGGCTTGGGCCAGACTGAGAAATGAAAACGTGGAGCTGGGAAAGTCAGGAACAATTCCTGGGGTCTGCAAATCCAACAAAAATCACCACGGGGTGCATACATCATGGGAGACCTTCTGTGCAATAGTTTTCAGAGAGAGTTCAAGATCAAACAGGTTCAAGATAGTCATCTGAACTGCTGGATGCTTCTCTGAATTGTTTGCCTTGTCTCTAGTCAGCACTTCTCCAAGGCCAGCCATCAGCATCGACAGTGCTAGCTGCTCGCAAGGCAGGAATAAGCTCCATCTCTCAGCACTTTGAGGCCTCTCTGTGCTCCTCTTTGTGGCAGTGTGCACCCCATCAGCCACCTTCATCCATCCCAAACAGCCCCCTGAATCCCCTGGATCCCTTTGGCCCTGGGAACACATCACACCACATCAGCCAAAGCATCTGTGCCTCCCATCTACCGGGTGAAGGTCTGCCGGGGAATTTCTAACCCCTGGCTCCATGGCCAATATTTGAGCTATGCTGTAATTGGCCGTAAAAGTCTCTTGGTGTTGTTTGTGCGCCTTGATTAGCTGAACGTGAAAAGCACTTCCAATGCAAATTCCCCTTTAAAATTCTGTTTCCGGCAAATCCTCAATGAATCAGCTGTTGAAATCTCCCACTGAGAGCACTCTTGCCAGTAAAAGTTGATAGTGCTAATGTTTGTGGAGTGGGAGAACAAAAGGGGGAAGAAGCAGCTAAAGCAAACTAATCTGAACCATCAAATATTTGCGGAAAAATACATACATTATCTGCCCCAATCTGTCCCTGATGCTTCACCCCACACCCAGCCGAGATTGATAGCCACATACCCAACCTCTTTCCTTTCAGAAATGAAGATGCAGCTGTGTTTCCTTTGTTCATACTCCCTTTTTCAAATGCTGCTGTTGCCTTATTGAAGTCTTTGAAAAATATTCTGTATAGAAACAATTCTGCCGACACATCAGTTTTCTCTGTGCTTTCCTCTCCCCCCTCCTTCTTCACCACCGAGGCCATTTGCATGAAAATGACCGCAATATTTCTGAAGCCATCACCTGGCTCCTCGGTTTCTGCTGCTGTCCTTCCTGTGAGGCCGTTTCTTCTATGTGATGATGCAACCGGCCACAGGGGCATGTTTCTGATGTCAGGAGGGGAGCCAGGGGGCCAGCAGGCAGGGGTGCAGCGCTGGCTGGCGCCCAGACACCAGCTCCTTCCCCCCAGCCACACCAGCCTCGCAGCCCCCAGGTCCTTCCCGTCTCCAGCCATGGGGCTGTAAGTGTTGCAAGAACTTCATCAGCAGGAACTTCATCACTGCCCAGGACTGCTCATTTCTGAAAAGAGTGTTTATCCAGGCACAGGCTGCCCAGAGAAACTCTAGGAAGCAGAAGGAAATCAGGGCCCTGCACAAGAAGGGAAAGACGGGGAGGGGCTTCTGTGAGCGAGGGGTGTTTTATCACCGCAAACTCTTTCTGCTCTGCCAAACTGAAGAGCCCAGCAGTCCCCCCGCTGCCTTGCATGCGCAGGAATCAGGCCAGGTCTCAGATCCAGACTTGGGCTCAGACTCTTGGCTGGGAGGCAGCACTGCTGGAGGCTCCATCCTGCACAGCACAAGATGCTATTGAAATGGGTTTGAAGATCTGTGACAGCTTTTATGAATCATAGAATCATAGAATAGTTGGAGTTGGAAAGGACCTTAAGATCATCGAGTTCCAGCCAACGTGCCATGGGTAGGGATGCCTTACATTAGACTAGGCCGTACTAGGAAGATAGCCATGGGTCTTTCTGGGCAGAAAGGACCACCAGCGCTTGTCTCATTGCACCAGACCCTTAAGGGAGGCCAAGTTATCTGATGCACAACAGGCCAACCAGCTCCACCAAGCGCAAGCATTGATGCTGGAAAATGTTCCCTGGGAAAACTTCTACCCTGCCTTTCTAGGGATCCAAACCATTTTGGGATTAAATAAGAAGTACAGAAGCATCTCACAAAATTGCCTGGTGCAAAGAGACCCTCTAAGATAGAAATGGAATGATATAAAGCTGCTCCGTATCATTCCACAGCCATAGGCATCTACTTTCTTAGCTTCTGCTTCAGAGTTCTGCCCCTGCCCGCTGCTTCTGCCTCTTCCACAGCAGCACTTGGCCCAGCCGTGTTTAGTGTCAAGTCCCCACTCTGAGCCCTGGGCAGGCTGTCCAATATCACATCTCACCCTGAACTTGCCTACTTACAAAGGGGAAGAAACCCAAAGCTGGAGCTAGTCTTCCCCTCCCTCAGCATTCACACAGGGGACATGACTGGGGAGCAAAGACTAAAGCAGATGGGAGGCAGAGACAACACAGAGCCAGGCCCCCCCAAAAAAACAACAGCACATAAAGAAATTCTTTGTGTCCCATGCAATGAGCAGAGAGCCAGGTATGATCTGAGCTAAATCTGATTTAGAGTACATAGGTTTTTAAATCTCCCATTACTGTCATGGCCTCAGCCTTTCCTTGCTTCATTTTCCGGATGGTTTTTTTTCCTGTATTATCTTCTTTCATCAAAATCTGGTTTCCTCCTGCTGGAATCACCACATTCCTGATCTATATGCAGATTAAATCCTGGGAACAGATGCTATTGTCAACTTTTATTAGTTTATTGCATTAAGAAAGGAAGAGATCTTTGCAGTCATCGATATAAAATAAGACACCCCACTTCCACTGAAAGCCTCATCTCCTGGAAGTGACAGCAAGAAAACAAAAGCTCTTCTGAACTGGAGCCATAGTCACAAATCAGGGCTCTTGTATCGGCTGCAGATGACACCCGAGAGTTCTGGGATGCGCACAGCGGTCCCCCAGCGCATGCAGAAACTCTGTGATGCCCTTATGCAGAAGGCAAATGATTTCTGAGTTCAGCAGTGAGCCTCATGAGGGGAGTTCCATTCCCAGGAATAAGCAAACGATGAGGCCACTTTATATATTTGTATTACCCTTTCCATTTGTATTCTACTTAAAAAGATGCTTCCCCCTCCCATCCACTGAACACCATTTTTCAGTTATGGGGAGGCTTCTGCCATGGCCTCACGCTTTGCTCCTTTGCTGTTTATGCATCTATTATTTACACATAGGCCTCCAGCTGCAACTCTCATGCTGGAAAGGAACCATTCGGCGCTCTGCTCAGCGGAAGATAAGAGTGGCGGGAGAGCTGCCAGCTCAGTGAGAAGGGAAAGCAAGAAAAGTACCCGCAGCCTTTTTTCCCCCATGCTTGTTGGGAACTTGAACTTGGCTCCCGTGGGCTGAAGGAAAACACTGGTAATCAACTGAATAGTTCGTATTTCCTAGGCAGTTGGAGTAGATGAGCACTGTAGGTCCCTTGCAACTGAAAATATTCCATTCTTGTCTGGTCTAGTCTAGTCTAGTCTCTCTATTTCGATTATTTCTATTTCTACCCTATCCTTCCCTATTGTATTGCATATTCTCTATGCTCCATTCCTTGATGGAGCAAGGTATGTAATGTAAACTGAACCCAATTTAGCAATGCTTTGTGCAGAAGTGGCAGCATAGCCCAGGCATGCATGTGCCCCTCTGCAGTGCTTGCTCCCTCCTGATACACTCCCAGCTCTGCTTCAGGTGCCCTTCAGCTCTCTTTACAGCTCTCCTCTCCCTCTTTGTCCCTCTTGATGAGGTCTGGCAAGCCGTGGTGGTTGAAAAAGAGTGGGGGCTCTGAAAAAATGCACATGTGGGTGCAGCAGAGGGGAGCAGGGGCCAGGATGGCACCGGAGGCGCTTGCAGAGATGGTTCCCCTCCTAGAAACAAGTTCTTTTCCCAGCTTGTTACATGCAGCACTGGGGGAGCAGCCAGGATGTGCTGGGTGTCGGAAGAAACCACTCCATTGCAGGTCATGTTTTGAAGTCCTGCAAGCCCTTCAAGTCTCTGTCTCCTCCCTTGTGTCCAGAGGCCTGGTGATGGGCATGCTAGGCAAATCCCCATCAGACCCTACAGCCTCAACCCAGAGAGTTTAAAAAATGCCCAAGGAGCAGCTTGCTGCCGCTTGTAGGGAGGAAAAAAGCAAGTGGAAGCACAGCAAAGGATATGTAAGAGAAAGCGGGTGAAGCTGCGCTTTTAGGGAGCAAGCTTTGGTTGATGTTTTACGCTGTTTTCCTGGCAGACGTCCTGGTGTGCTGTGCATTTGCTCTGCGAGTCTTTCTGGGGAAGGGGAACAGGGGGTCACCGGGGAACATTGCTGCCGAGGGAAATGGAGGGGAATTGCTGCTCCCTCTCACTGCTGGGCATGTAACTGGGTTAATGGGGCATGTATTTTTAGTGCTGACTGGCCAAGCCTGCACTGCTGTTGTCACTTCTAACCTGGAGGCCACAAAACCAGGTGAAGCAGAGCTCTACAGAAAATGAGATCTGCTGCAAAACACTTGTATTTCTGCTTGCTTTCCCCCGGCTGCAGCCCCCCAGTATGGTGGAGCTGCTATGAGAGCCCTGTGCAGGGAAGCGGGCGCCCACCTGAAGCCACTCTTTCATTGTCACGCTTTGCCAGGTCACAGCAACTCAATGCAAAGGCAAAGTACACTGAAATCACATGAAGAGATTGATTTCTTCCCCAGCTCGGCTGCAGCTGGCTCGCTTGCATGATGCCTCTCACCCTTGCCCCATGAGCTACCCTTCTCTCATCATCTGAGGCAGGGGATCACTTCTAGGGGTTATCTAACTCCTGTGCCTGCCCAGGCATTGCGGTTCCAGGAGTGGTGCTGTCAGTGACCGCGCTACACAGAAGCTACTGCAGGTAAAGCTCCAGCTCCCTCGGATAGATGGAAACACTTAACTCTATTAACCAGCCACTTCCACGCTTGCTGACTTGCATTTGAACCAAAGCAGGTTCAGCAGGGAAGCACCAAAGGCAACTTCTTGTCAATGCAATTCAAACTGACACCTTTGGTTCCTGGCAGTCCTGAAAGACCTCAGCACTCTCTGCAGTTCTGGTTTGGTCCTTCTGTTTTATCCTCTAAAATTCCTTCTTGCAGCCGAGTTGGTAGGCGTGATTAAATGTTTCCTTAGTTCTGAGGGTGTTACAGCAGCAGGAAAAATAACCAGACCAAAACAAAGAGGATCCAGCAGTCACTGTCAGCAGCTTGCAAATGGCTGATGTCTTCCTTAGTGGTGCCCTTGGCAAGGGAAGCTGCCATGCTGGCAGGACAGTGCAGACCAGACCCTGCCGTGCTGCCAGCAGCCCAGCCAGGGCAGGGGGGCTCTGCTGCTGTCTCCCACCTCATCCCCTGCCCTTGGGTGCAGCAGAAGGGATGCTGCCTCCCCATCCCTCCTCCACTGCTGCCTTCTCTTCAGGGATCACTTCCTGCATCTGCAGTCGGTTTGCATCTGCAACCTGTAATCCTGAGGGGGGTTAAACAAGTTCTAATTAGAATCTACATTCCAGCACGGCCTGAAGATTTCCTCTGCACCCAAAGCCTTTCGTTTCCTTTTTCTTTTTCCTTTCCCCCCTCTTTGCTTTATTTTTTTCCTTCTTAAGCTCCATTCTGATTTCTCCAGCCTGCGGGTTGGCAGAAATGTGCCATCCTGCACTGCACGAGGGAACAGGAGCGAGCCTGTGTGTGTGAGAGGGAACCTGCAGCAGGGCTTGGAATGACACACTTGGCTCGTGGTCCCAGCTGTGATATGAGCTGGCTTCCCCTTATTGATTTCAGTAATGCAGGGGATTTGGAACAAGCTGGATTGGGTAATGGGCTATAATTTGGTCCAGGTTTTACAAATACATTGTTGAATATCCAAAAGAGAAAAAAGGAACAAGAACTCTGTGGAGACTTCTGGGAGGAGGCAGAGACCTGGGCTGAGTATCTGAGTGTTCTCCAAGGCTGCTTTTCTCATAGGAAAGTGCCTTGCATCATCCACTAGCTCAGCAAACTACAACTTAATCCTTTGTGGCAGCTTTGGGAAGGACTGGGGCTGGGAAGGGAGAGGAGTGGGGTGAAGGAGCCATGTGAGGTTTTTGCACCTATCATCAGCCAACTGGCACAGCAAACTCCTGGCTGGTTTTGAGCCTTCCTGGCTTTCCCGGAGCAGTGCTGGGTGCTTGATCCTGGCACACCAGCAGACACTTGTTTCCTGTCTTAACAGAAGGTCCCACAGGCAGACCCTGAACAGCCCCAACGCACCCATCCTCCCCTTCCTTTCTATTTAACCTGTAATTTTCCCCTCTTCTGCATCATCTTGGAATCCTCCATCCAGAAAAACAGTGAGATTGCAAGCAGAGGGTCAGTGACAGGATGGTTTGGGGTGTCTGGTTCGGCACCAGGAGCAGGAGGTGCAGCGATGGGCTGGGGATGATGGGGTGTGCTGAGGACAAGGAGAGCCACAGAGGGACCCCACAGCCCTGTCCCTCCAGGGCAAGCATGGTCCTGGCTCTTGCTTGCTGCCACTGGATGGGCTGGGGGAGGGAGAGTTTCAAAGGAGCTCATCCCAAGGCCACATCTGCTGCATGTGTTTAAAACAACTCATTAAAGTTCCTGAAAGGCCTAAAAAATGAGTAATTCTCTAAATGAGTGAGGCTATAATAGCCCTCTAATAAGCTATAATAGGAGACTTCTGTGCCACTGAGCCACAGCTCCCCGGGACATGCCCCCCCACACACCCAGAAACAGAGGGGCTGGAGTGTGGGGCCATGCGGGTGGACATGGGCACAGGGCAGTAAAAACATGGGGCAAAGGGAAATGAGCCTCCAGGAATAAATGGTTTTCAAGGCGTGTGAAGGAGCAAAGCCTCCAGGAGATGCCTGTGGGGTAACTGGGCTCAAGGCTGTGGCTGCGGGATCATGCCACCACAAAGGGCTGAGTTTGTTGTGCTGCTCCGGGCAGGAGGGGACCTTTCTCTTTTCCTTGCAGCAGTGTATGACAAGGCACAGGAGCCTAGGAGGAAGGAGGATGTAAAATACCCCAGTACAAAGCTCGGGGTGTTCTCTGCTCTCTGCACATGGCTGCGCTCACCTGTGGTTCCAGGGCAGTCAGGCTGGTGGGTGGCATTCCCGTGCTGCCTCTCCATAGGAAGATCCTGCTGCCGGGTGGGGGCCAGGCCATGGTCTCATGGTGGAGAGGGGGCACTCCTCTGGTGGGGTGCCATGTAATTTTCCAGCAGGATCTTCCAGCTTTGCAAATCGTTGGGATTTCTTTTCTTTTTCCACTGAGCCAACACGTCACCACATGCTGCCTTTTCACAAAACACCTACCAGTGCGGAATGTCCTCCCAAAGATCAGCTGTGGGGTAGAGCTGCCAGCTTTTACCAGGGCTGGCTTCTGTTCAGCAACATCCCACCACATTGCAAGAGAGCGGGTGACATTTTACTGGGCTTCCAAAGAACTGGAGCGTGTTGGAAACTTCAGGATTCAAGATGTTCTGCTCTTGCTGTGAACAGCTCACGTTGCTATATTGGTGAGGTGATGTACCAGTCTCCTGGCATTTCTCCGTGCTCTGAGATCATGATGGGACATAACTCATTGAGCTGTGCCTCCCAAGCTGCACTTCCCACTCCTCCCTGGGATTTGGGACAGTTTTGTCCTTGGGGTGAGGATATTTCTCAGCATGTGTGGGGTTTGAGAAGGGAGTTAGAGGTCTAGTGCAGCCTTTGCTTGCCCAGGGTTGATGTGCTACCTCGTGAATGGTACACAGAGCCACCTGGATGCACAGAAGAATGAGATCCAGAGGACATTCAGAGCTGTGTTCATGTAATGTCTTCAGATACTCCACAGGTTTTGCTTTGTTTCTAAAAGCTCCAGGTCCTGGGCGAAGCAAGGGCCTGAAATTAAGGCTTTCATTTATACACATCCTCATGGCCACAGGGGGAAAACATATTCAAGAAATAGGAGCAAGGATCATCGAAAACACCCAAAAAGCAAGAGAAGAAACCCCATCATCCTTGCTCCACTTCATGAGCTGCAGGTTTTCTTTGAAATCGTTTTTAGGTTAGCCTTGACTTCTGAACTCTCACGTTGTCATTGTGGTGTTATTGAATAAAATGACTTAACCCAAACCAGGGTCTCCCTGCTTCCTCAGGAGTGTTATTGCAGGCTGGGCCAATGCTTGCATTTCCTCTTTCGGAGGTCATCTGTGCTGGAAATAGGACCCACAAGCGAGTCAGATGTGTCTCAGTGAACTTCAGGGCTCCTACATTTCTGAGCTTCTCAACTAATGATCCAGCAGCGCTTTCCCCTCTTCTGGAGTAGGCACAGCATTCAGAGATGTCCTGAGAGCTGGCCTGACCATTGCCCGATGCTTAGGAGGCTCAGTTGTGTTACAGCCTGATGTCAGTGCTGCACTCTGGGCTGGTGTTTATTTATTCAATTGTCTTCATTAAATTCCAGTTAGTCATACAGGTGTCCTGTCCAAGAGGAAGGTCAGGGAGAGGAAAGGAAATGGAAGAGAAACAAAAGAGCCTGGGAGATACACAGATGCGTCCTTTGCCGTGCCCAGGGATGCAAGCACTCTCTTGGTTACCCAAAGGCTTAGAGAATGCAAGTGTGTGTGAGTGAACATGTATGTGTGCTCTCCAGATCACAAACAGCACTGGAAAAGGACAGTAACAGATCCTTTGGGGCTGGAGCACACATCTGATGTCCTTGCACACTCGTGATGTTGCTCCTCTCACTCCTTGGCTCCTCTTGGCATCCCTGGCACAGCGGCTGTGTCTCAGCATTGACTCATCATGGCTGAGCCCCGGCATCACGGCACACACAGAGTGGCTGCCTGGCTTGCCAAGAACGGGATCTTTCAATACCCAAATCTGACTGGCACAGCCTTGCCAACCCGTGGTTCCCCGTCGTGTGGCTTAATGCTGCAAAGAGCTCCTAGTGCTGCTGAAAAGAGAATGTAGCCATTGTCCTGTCTTTATTAGGGACTCGAGATGAGATGTTACAGCCTTGCTGGCTGCAAGAGGATACTCCTCCTGAGTCTGGCAGGGTAGAGCTGCTAGAAGCAGCAGCACACAGCCTCAGCTGCTGGATGCATTTGCAAGCTGGAATAGGTATTTTCTCAGTTAAAGGGAATGGCACCTTCCTGTGCTGCTCTGGAGGCAGCAGGGCAGGCAGTGGGAAAGAAGGAAGGGAAAGGGTATAAAGGATGGTGCTGCCCTGGGCCCAGAGACATGGGCAGGACTCACCTGCGGAAACCACGAGGGCTCATGGAGATGGAGATGGACTATCCATACCATGACCTCAGTATTCCCAAGCATTTGGGCTCTGATGCTAAGTGGAGCCTGAGATCTCCTCCTCTACCCAGAGGCAAGTTTCTCTGGAAACCAGGGAACTGGGGAAAATCCTCCCACCTCCCAGATGCCTGCATGGCTCATGGCTACAGAGCTGCCTTCCTCCTCCTCTCTCACACCTCCCTCCATTTCTGCAGTCCCCTGGGAGATCCTAGATACTTTTTCCAGCTCCTCCAGGTGTCCATAAAACTATCTGCAGATTCCTCCATGGAGAGGGAAGCAGCAGGGAGGAGGAAACCCAAAGCCACAGCAGTGCCCCCTCCCCATGGTTTTTCCTGGGGAAAGAGAGAAGCTTACTGAGGGCAGGGGATGTCTCAAGCAGGAGACCCTCCAGATGGGCTCCCACCTTCACCTCATGAGCACCAAGGGATTTTGCTGCTGCAAAGCCCCGTCCAGCGTGCCTTAGTTTGGCTCTTGCTCCCACTTCCCTGGAGCTACCACTCTTAGAAGTGGAAAGGGAGAAGCAAGGACAGTGAAACCTCAGCTGGCGGCAGCGCGGTGCAGTGCTGCCTAAGACCACCAGGTCCCTGAGGTATAACCACCCCTGCAAAGCCTCTGCTCTGGCCAGACATCACCCCTGGGAAGACGCTGGCAGCCTGGCTGCACTGGCTCCATGCATGGTGGAGCATGAAGCCATTGGGCTGGCCTGCAGAGAGCAAACATTGGGCATCGGTGGGAGGGATGGTTTGAGGATGGGGTGGTGGTGAGCAGCAGGTCAGCAATGCATCTTCTTCATGTCTGTGAAGCCGGAAAGATGCCTGCTGGGGTAGAGGGATGGGGCTGGGGTAGGTGGAGCTGGTGGGGTGGAGTAGGAAGGGAGTGAAGGAGCGGGAGGCAGTTTCTTCTTCTGTTTCCTTCTTCTGCAGGCAGAAATGATCTCATGTTTTGTCTAATCTAAATTCTGTCAAGCAAGCAGGGAGAAGAAAAAAAAGAGAGATGGAAAGCAAGCAAGGGAAGGCTACACAGCTAATAAAAATCTGCTAGACACATGTTCCCTGAGCTCAGAGAGCAGGAAGGGGGAGCCAAGCTGCAGGAGCCTTAGGATGGAACGGAAAGGCTTGCTGAGGTCTCTGATGCCCCTGTGGTGAGTTTCATCCTCTTCTTCACCTGGCAGGAGCACTGCATTCATGGTCAGGGCAGAACTGCCCACAGTCAGGAGGACATCACTATCATGGTCACTGGTGGTTACCACCAAGCCTGAGTTAGGGGCCAGACCAATAGTCCCATGTCCCTTTAGCAATGTCCTCCCAAGGTTATAAGGAAGGGAGGAATGCTGAACACACCAATGGCTTTCCCTCTTTCATGTGGCATGTTTGCTTTTCCCATCACACTTGCTAAATCATACAGAGCAGGACAGATGCTCCCTTGGATGTGTGTGCAGAGGGAGGCTGAGAAAACCCTTTTCTTTCCATTCTCATCCTCCAAAAAGGTTTTCTCACCTGATAGATTTCATTGGCTTTTCTTTTTCTCCCCACAGCATCCACATGTGGAGGAGAGCAGGACTGTATGGATGGGAGGACCAGCGCGCTGCTCGGTGCACGTCTGGAGCCAGCAGGAACCAGGCAAAAGCAGCACTGATGGCTTTTGTGTAAAACGTGGCTTTTCTCAGCCATATCTGTTTGTCACTTGGCTACAAAAAACATTTGTGCCAGCAAAAGGCAGAAGGTGTTATGGGGGTAGAAAGGGGAGGCTGCAGATTGGAGCTTTACAGCTTCTCCTCACTGCTGGCTTACGGTGGCAAATGCCAGCTCCAGCTTTACTTTGGCTTCTTGTCACATCCACGCTCAACTGCCAGTGTGACAACTTCCCAGGGGAGAGGAGTCCCTGCCAGTGTCCCTGCCTGCACAGCGCATGGCCCCTGCTGAAGATGTCTGCTTTGGCTGCTGTTCTTCCACTGCAGCACGTTGTTTTCTGGTTTGTCTGTGTTGTCTCTTTGACAGAGTTCAGATGGGCCTGGTGTGCCACAGCGAAGGCAGCAAAGCCCTCAGCTGAACAGCCTAAGAAGTGGTTTCCCCACTGGTGCCTACAGGAGATCTCTGTGTGATAACTGCTGTGAGGTTTGCTGGTACCCAGCTGTTGCCCCTGGCATTGCTCTGATCCACAGGTAATGTTGACAAATGAATCACTGTGGGAGGTAAGATGCAGGTTTTGTGTTGTGGTCCAAAGAAGCCTTTTTTCACCTCATTGAAATAGGGGCTGCTGAGAAAGGCGAGCAGCAGCCCAGCTCCAGCTGGCACCTTCTGCAGGTGCTCATCCCAAATGTAGCCAGGGATGCTCAGTGTCCCCAGTGAGAGTCCTCCATCCTCCTCCACCCAGCAACACTGTTCCAGGAGGTGTTGGTGAGGGGATGGTGTATGAAGAACACCCGGGGGGATTCGTGTGGTTGTAGGCAGCACGGGGGGAGAAGCAGTGGAGAGCAAAGAGGGTGATGGAAGAGTTTTGATCGAGGTCTCCAAATGAGGATCCTGAAATGCATTCCCAGGCCACAGAAACCACACTGGAAAATTTACTTCGAATTACGTGCTGTCAGGGACCGAGATGGGGCTTGGAGGAGCAAGGCTGAGCAGTACAAGCCCAGATGGGGCCTCTTGGTGTCGATTAACAAAAGAAACAAACAGCGTTGCCGATAATAAGCTCCAGCTTCGAGGGAGTGGAGAGAAGGGGTGATTAAAACAGGATGCCACCACTGCCATGTGCTCTTGGATTTGGGGCACGGGCCCTGTGCCCTGCAATCAGGCAGCATCCACGGCCCCTTCCCAGACCCCTGGGGCAGATTCCTCGGAGTCCCACAGTGTGGTCCACGGGCACCGGGGAATGTTGCCGGCATCTTCCCACGCATCCCCAGATGTTTTTGTCTCTCACATTCCCATTGTTTTACCACAGGACAAAGTGTTCAAATCCAGCATGTGTCCCTCCAGGATGGATCTTGTAAGAGCAGATGTCAAGCAAGGGTGAAGGACGTTCCCCAGTGCGAGCAGTGGGGCGCTGGGTGGCTGTACCCAGAGTGTCTGGCCAGCTCTGGTGGCAGGACCAGACCCAAGGGACATGCCCTGTGCTGCTCTGGATGCAGAGGGCAGCCCCGCTCCAAGCCTCTACCCGTCCACTGCAGATAAAAGCAGAAATCACGGTTAGTAGACTGCTTGTAACAGAATACCATTGCTCGTAAAACCTCTTTCAAGTGAGACCCCAGACGGCATTTTTTCCTCCCTCAGCCTGCTTACAGCACAGTGATGAAGCGAGACCTGCTCTAATCGAGCTGTGGCTTTGGCTCCGAGGGCTCTAAGGATGGGGCTTCATGGTTTTTCTACATTCCTGCTTCACCTCCCTCCACGTCTCAGGATCCATTGGAGCTTCCCGTTAGCTGCTGGTGCTGGAAGAACCAGCACCCCAGCAGGTACCCTCTGCTCCTGCCTGCCTGAGAGCAGAGAGGTGACCCTGTCTGCCTGGCTCTCAGCACATCCCGAGCTCAGTCCTCAGTGATTTCTCATCTCCAGCAAGGCTTTCACATGGTTGGTGTACACCCAAGACCCGAACGTGTGAAACGGAAGGCCCAAAAGCATGGGATTGATTTGGGAGCTGGTGCAACGACTCATCCAAGTTTCCATCACATATTTATTTACAGCACCCTGGATGTACTTCTGGAGCCTGCTCGTGCTCCAAAGGTCCCATTTTTCCTGCCATTGTCCTGAAACAAAGTGGTTTCAGGGGCCCGGTGTGTCAGGGCAGTAATGAAACCCGTCTGGGAGCCAATCGCATCTTTATCTCCCCAGCTCTGTGTTCCTGAGGACCACGGTTTTTAATTTGTGTTGGATAAACAATATAGGACTGTGTACGCAAAGAAGCTCTAATTATCCCCTCGGGTTGTGTTTCCTTAAAGGAAATGAACTGGGCACGCCATTCCCGCTGGAGAGGCACACCGGCGCAATAGCTTCCAGATTTCTCTTTGTGCCACAACAAACCAGCAGCTCCAGTGGCCTCCGAGAGAGTAAAGGGGTGCTATGTGCTTGCTATTGGGGACTGGCTTCAAAGGATATAGGGGGCCCTTTTGCACCCGAAAACATGGATGCTGCCAGCATGGTGAAGGAGACCCTCCACCAACAGTGCCTGCAGCTCTCTTCTCCCATTGATCTGCAGAACCATCCTCCTCCCACTGCTGACCCCCTGCCTACACTCTCCTGTTTTAGGCAGGATCAAGTGCAACAGGCTGCATGCAGCGGGACCTGCTCCCAGAGCCCTTTCTCCAGCACTGGGCAGGAGGTGCCGTGACAGCAAACTGATTTGCCTCATTAAATGGGAAATTGCAGCAAGTGGATGTGGACTAGAAACCAAGCCCTTGCCAGTGCAATCTGCTCAGGGCAGTCCTGACTCAGGTCTCTAATCCTTCCTACGAGGAGCTTAAGCTGCACGCTCTCACCCTGCTGCCCAGTGAAGTACTCCCTGCAGAAAGTGCTTGGAGGCTGCAAAGGAAATTATCTGCCAGAGATTACTTAGCATTTGCATGGGCCCAGTCTGGGTTTGGAGCCATTCTTAGATAAGCTGCTACTTACAAGAATTGCCTGGTTATTCACTGAAACTGTGATTTGCTGCAGAAATGCCACCTCATGACTTCCCAGGGGCAGGTAGAGCTCAGGTCTCTACCCAGCTCACTGCCAAAGTCACAGATGCTCCTAGATAACCCCCCTGTAGGCACAATCATCTGCCCATGTGAGAGAGATGAACCATGAATCTTCTGTATTTATCCCTGCTCCACAACACTCACCAATCTTTATTTACACTGCTGACAATTGCTTTGGGCTATTTTTAGTCTTTATAGCTGATTGTATCTGTAATGTTATGGGTAGTTAACTTGGCAGCAGGGGAGTTGATGCGGGAGGCTTTCACCTCTTCGAAGACCTGACAGCAAACCCTTGCATATGGCAAGTGAAAACGAGCGTGGTGGATCCGCCTCTAGTCCATTGGCCTCCACAGATCATCACAGAATTGGGCAGCCCATGGTGCGGATGGCGCCAGTGCCCCACAGAGACCTGCAAGGAAGAGACAGAACTGGAGGGGGCAACCTGAGACCCCCTAGCCCAGTGTCCATTCACAAGGGTTGGCTTTTATTGCTCCTGTGCTAGGAGGGAGAGGTGCTCCATTGAAGTCAACAACGCCAGTCAGGGCAAGAACTGGGCTTCTGCAAGAGGCTGCTTGCCAAAGGGTCCAGGGCATCCAGGACTGGGCATGAACTGAAATGAGTCCGGGACAGATCCAGAGTTCTGGGCATTTAGGCAGGAGATGCAGGGGCAAAAGGGAAGGGTTGACTGCATGGCAGTGATTTTGGGATTCCTCTGATGTGCGAGGAAGACGAAGGAGGAACATGTGCTTTCCAGAGGGTGGGTGTGAAGTGGGGTGCTGCATGGCCCCCCCGTGCCCCTCAGCCCCAGCAGCCTAGGCAGCAGCACCAGCCCCCCCGCACCCTCGTTAGCGAGCTGCAGCGAGAGGCCGCATGGTCGTACAAGTGTAACATAAACCGCCCATTCCTCACGCTTACTTGCTGGGAACCGGCTTTACCGAAGGATTTAAATTCAATTTGTTTTATTGAAGTTTCTTTTTTTTCCCCCGACCAGTGCATCAAGCTATCATTTTACTGAGATCAGCTGCTCTCAGCCTCCTCTTACACCCTCCCTCTCTGCTCCCCCTCCGCTCGCCTTCACCCCCCACATCCCAGCGTCTGGATGAGCCCTCTAATTCTTTCTCCTCTTTCAAGCCCACCAACGCTTCCTGTGGTATTAGCCGTAGAAATGCCATGAATTTCCTTTGTGTTCCTGGTTGAAAAAGGCAGAGGGGGGGAAGGAGGAAAAGCACAGCGCGTGGCAGTGCTAGGGCTGACAATAATCTTTGCGGTTTTTCTCCCAGCCCCAAGTATATCCCTGTGCAATTCAGCGTAGGAAAGCTAATAATGATGTGTCAGGAAGACCTGATGTATATTTGCAGAGTTGAATGGCTGGGCCAGCAATGCCTCCTGCACTCCCACCCAGGGCTTATTTGTGTCTGAAGACCCCATCCCTTTCATGCTGTTCTAATATTAGTGATTTATTGGGGTGGTCTCTTATTTTTTAGCCTTCTTCCATTCTTTCTCCTGCCCATCCCCTGAAAAAAAACCCAAACAAACAAAAAAAACCAGCCGAAAACCAGAATATCCCTGCCTTTGCTGTGCCTTTGCAGCTTTATCCTGCTGGAGCCTGCAGAGGTGTGGAGGGCTGGCAGCAGCCTGGTGTAGCAGCACTAGGGCATCTCCCCCAGCCAAATGAGTGCTGGGGCTTGTCTGATTAACATCTTGATTAATGAAACAGCGGTGACGTCAAATAACCAGGCATTACCCACAGCAAGCAAGCCAGCATGTTATCAGCTGGTCCCTTCCCTCTGTCTTCGCTGTGTCCTGCATTCCTGTGCATGGGTGGGCTCTCAATTAGACCATGACCCTGCCCAGATTTATGCCCCTGTTTATCTATCAGCACTGGAAACCATCTGCAGGGAGGAGGCCTTTGAAGCAGTGGAGCCCACAGCAGGAAGGTCGGACAGGAGGATGGACACTCACTGGCCTGCTCTCATGCACAGTTCCCTGTGTGAAATGGGAATAGCCTGGAACAGGGCATGGATGGTGTACTGGCATTCCAGCATGCCCAGGGATGTGGACATTGCTGGCTATGGTGCACCCAGAAGTGGAAAGAGGATGGTCCCTCCTTAAGGGGTTCTGGGTCCATCATGTAATGCAGAAAGGATGGAAGCTGCTGCGTCCTTTACAGAGGGAATGAGACCTCCAGAGATAGGAATTGTCTAGAGAAGGTAATCCAAGAACTTGCCTCATTCCACACCTCGCTTCCCACAGCGGCCAATGCCCCGTGACAGCTTTCTGAAGCCTCGGGCAGGAGGGGACCTTCCTCTGCAGCCCCTCCTGATGGGAAAAGGGGGTGCTGGGGCCACGTGTTCCACAGGATTTAGCACTAGATGCCAGCAGCTCCTACATGGCTCATTGAGGCTTCAGTGGGAAACACAGCTCCCAAGGCTTGTGAGGGCTCCAGACAGTTCCTAATTTCTAATGTTTTAAAGCATTTGTCCGCAACACTTGTTTATTTGGGTTCCTAAAATTGGGGGAGGGAATCACATGGTTCCCAAAGATGCCGGTTAGCATCAGGCTAGGATAAGGAAAAATACAAACCTACTATGGCAGTAAAAAAACAAACATAAAAAAGAAAAAGGATTAAATTCTTGCTTATACTACCTGTGGCCTCGATGTCTCAAATACAGGGAAGCCAATAATGAAATGCAGTTCTGCTTCATACCAAGCACAGCATCCTTTGCTGCTTGAGTATTTTGGCTACCTGCTATACCAGCAGTAACACAGGCCTTACACCTCACAGATGGTTTGTTCTGGGGAGATTCCCAAGTTACATCTTCCCTCTCTGCCTTTTCATACAAAATGGGACCATCTGTCTCTTCCTCGCTTCCATTTTAACAAGTCACACTGCCATTCAATGCAAATGCAGGGTCCTTCTTCCCCTCCCTTAGTCTTCCTCCGAGAGCACAAGGGGCTCTGCTTGTCCCCAGCTCCTTGTGGCCACAATGACCTCTGGGCTGCTCACCCATGATGGCAGTGGTTGCACTATTTTCTAAATCATCAATCATGAGAAATATCTCAACATAAACTGTATTAAATGAGCAGCTTTTTCCTGTTGGGTCTCTATAGAGACCTCATATGACATACAACCCGTGCAGATGATCATTTGTTTCTCTGTTTGGGGGTTTGCCATTATAGCCACTGTTCGCAAAATAACTTCTTTTCCCCATTTAGTTGTACCAAGGCTGTTGCAAGACACGTTCCTGTGTGCTGATGTGCACAGCTCCTTCTGAGGCCGCTGAGTGCTAAGGGTTGTGCATACATTCATGTACAGAATCAAAAATTATCCATAGCCTGGCTTGCGAGTGTGGGCACTGGAGTGCATTTATGCCTGGGAAGGCTCAGAAGCGCGCCCTGGTTTATCACACGTGCATCCCTACATGGGACTACAAAGCATGGGTTGCATCTGACACGAGATGCCTCATCTGAAGGTGAAAGAATGTCAGGCTCTGTGGTTGCATGATTTTGCATGGAGGGAGTGAAGGTGAGGTGCCATGAGTGACCAGGATGAGGGAAGCAGGATAGCCCTGCTTACTCCATGGTAGCACCTTGCAGAGTCGTGTCTTTTCCTCCCTGCTCTTCCCCAGTACCCAGCATCCTGGTGAGGTGATAACACGTTTATTTCCTGAGGGGAAGAACAAATAACTTCCTGAGTTCTGCGCTCTTCTGTGTCTTATTATCCTGCTCCCTAGCACCCGCCACTTGCAGTGGAGAGTCCCTGCATTCTAACTGCAGAAACAATTATGTTTTCATTACGAAAGCAAATTAAGGCGCTTGCTTAATCGAGTTTATTAAATACCAATGAAGTCCCTGGGTAAATGAATGGCAAAGAGGCTTTCTGTGCTCAAGGCAGGAAGGAAACACAGAAATGTAATCAAGGCGATGGGCTGCCAGGCACGCACAGCCGGGCGGGCAGGGAGCTCTGCGGGCACCAGCCTGCTCCCTGTAGGATATATCTGTGAGGCCACTGGCCCATGGCCTGACTGCGAAACCCGATTGGAGGTCTGTGTCTCCTCAGCCCTCTCCTCTCTGTGCTCACTGGGGCACCCTGCCAAGGCTGGGGGCTCAGCAGGAGCATGCAATGTAACCCCATTTATCCTTCGGATCGGCACTTTTCTTTCTCTCTCCCATCGCAGCCTATGGATGATTATTTTTAGCTGCCGTTATTTCCCTCAGGCCAACTTTTCTGTCACATCTCATCCCTTTCTCAGTGTTCCTGGTTGTTACTTTCTTCCTTCAAGATGTCTTCTCTTCCAGATCTTCTCCCCATCTGCCTTCCCCAATGTTCCCAGCCTCTCAGGGCTGGAGGGGCGAGAGCTTAGTGTGAGTCTGGGGAGGGAGCACAGGCAGAGGCTGAGCTGGGCTGCCAGGGAAGGGAAGAAGGGCTGCTCAGGTGGGATTCTGGGAAGCTCTCCCAACATCGCCAAGAGGACTTTGAGCTGGGGTCAGGCGGGAGGAGATGGAAATCCCCTGGCAGTATCCTGGAAAGTGGCTTTGCTCCAGCAGCGCTGCTGCCTGGGAGCTGGGAGGAGCGAGGGAGGATGAAGGCACTCTGAGTCTGCTGCTGCTCCCCCGCACTCTTCACCCGCCCAGCTCAACAGTGGTGGTCGCGGGCTGTGATGAGGGGCTTTGCTCCATCCTAGGATCTTCAGGGGGAGTTCAGAGACTGTGGAGAGGAGCCCTGAGCAGCACGGCCCTCCTGGAGCTGGCTGGCAGCATGGTGGTGGTGCAGCAGGAGGCCAATGTCCTCCCATGGACCCCCTGCCTCCAGCCTGGCACAGGCTGATGGCACCATGGCACCGGGGGCTTCCTTCTCCCTGGATGTTAGCTTTCTTCGAATAATAAGCTAGGCTTGGTCTTTAAAATGTAACCAAAGTATCAGGGCTAATTTGAAATGGAAAATAGGGTCTGGAGATAAAAAAACAAAGACACAAGAAAACCAGAGACAAGAGCGTTTTCTGTTGCAGTGCACCAGGAGGTGGCCTTTTCCAGCTTCTCTTTGTCCTTCCCTCCTTTTCCCTCAAAGCACTTCCAATGTCTTCATCCTTCCACTGCTCCTGTGCAGGTCTGTCCTAAGCAGTGAGGGCCAGAGGAGGGGGCTGTCACCGGGCCCATGTCCTGGCTTTGTGCTGGAGGGTGTGCAGGGCTAGGGGTGCCTGTCCAGCCCTCTTCCTCCTCGCAGCAAGCAGAGAGCATGATGTGAGCACCAGGAGCAGCAGCAACAGGGGGTCTTTGCATGGCAGTGTGCCCAAGCGCATCAGCCCAGCCATTGAGCAGGGTCTATTTGCTCTGTCACAACACCCTTGCCTTCCTTTGTCCCCATGATAGGAGGGAAGCCCAGACTTTCTCTGAGCTCTCTTCTCCCCCCTCTGTAGGGCTGCAGGACCCCAGAGGACTCACGAGCAGCTCTTGGAGCTCTTTTGTTGCTATCCTGAGAGCAGATGTTCCTGCTCTGGCAGCACCAGCCATGGAGCACCAGTGAGTGTGTCCCTCCTGTGCCATGTGTCAGAGCGCTAGTGATGGCTCCTGGTGCTGGTGATGGCTTCCAAAACCACTGATGGCTCCTGGCACCTCTGCAGCCCTGGCATTGCCTGGTGGAGCCTCGGCAGTGCCTCTCTGAGCCCTTTGGTGGGTGCAGAGGGGAGGAGAAGTGGAGCAGTGTGTGCAGCTGCTCTCCCATGCTTCCCATCTTCTCCTCCGACCCTGCTGATTGAGCACCTGGGAACCTGGGCCTCTTCTGAAGTCCAGGCTCATTAAGCTGTGTATTACCAGCGGTTTGTAACAGTTCTCCACAGAGAGAAAACTTCAGAGATTGCACTGCCTCGCACCAAGCGGCGAACCCGGGTTATTCATATTTTATAATGTGAAATCTATGCTTGCTCTATGAGGGCTTGGAAGTCAAATGCCTTTCAAGCTCCTGAATAGCAAAATAAGGCTGTAAAGCAAACACTGCCGGGGTATGTGCCATCATTTAAAGCGGGCTTTTTAAATTCTTCTTTCTGCTGCTGTCTCCCTCTCCTTTCCCCTTTCCTCACTCTCCCATCACCCCTCCATCTTCTGCCCTGCAGCCGGCAGGACCCTTCCTCCAGGGCCGCTCCAGGCTTCCCCACCGCCGGGGTCACGGCTGGGGGCCGGGCAGCTCAGCGGAGCCGGGGCGGGCGGCGCGTCGCTGCGTGGTTATTCCCCATTCTCCCTGCTGTGCCCGCGGTCTCCAGGCGCGGCTCTGCTGGCAGCCCCGCCAGCCCCAGCACGGGGACGTGGTGCTGCGGGATGAGGCTCCCACCCCAGAATGCCCGTGGCCGCTCTTCGCCCTCGGGAAAATCGACGGCCCGAGCAGCCCGCGGCTTTCCCACGGGGCGAGACCCCCGGCTGGGGCCGCCGGCACCGCCGCACCGCGCTCCCACACCGCCCGGCGCCGGGGGCACACGGACAGAGCCGGGCCGGCCCGGGATCCCGCTCCTCCGAACCGCGCGGGCACCGGGGAGGGACCGGGGCACGAAGGGGCCGGGGGGGCGGGCGCGGCTCCTGCCGTCGGCTGCCGCTAGGGGGCGAGCGAGCCTAAGGAGAGCTGGCAGCCGGCGGTAGGGGGAAGAGGGGAGGAAAGACAGGGAGAGAAAAAGGAAAGGGAAGGGAAAGTGAAATGGGAATAGAAAGGAAGGGAAAGGGAAAGGGAAGGGAAGGGAAGGGAAGGGAAGGGAAGGGAAGGGAAGGGAAGGGAAGGGAAGGGAAGGG
>WYDI02032804.1:0-22389 GCA_009867235.2 Psittacus erithacus
GACACAGGGGCTTGGAGCAAGCTGCTCCAGTGGAAGGTGTCCCTGCCTGTGGCAGGGGTTGGAACTGGAGGAGCTTTGAGGTCCCTTGAACACAAACCATTCCATGATTCTATGACATCACTGTGGACATTGCTTACTTTGACTGACTGACATGGAAACTACTCCTCACCTCCTGCAAAGTGTAAAATTTAGCAGGCAATCTTCCCTCTGTAGAACCTTGCAGCTGTTTAAGCATCTGCCAAATGCATCCTAAACACCTTACTCTGTATTCCCAAGGCTGGTTTTAGTTTAGGTGTCAATTAGTTACAATCAATACGTGCAGAGCAAGCACTACAGACATGGGGATTTATTTGAAAACTTGTTTTTCTTATCTGGACTACCCATTAACACTGTCCAACAGTTCACATTGCAATGGTTACTTTGAAGTGAAATCTGGCAGACACATCCACACTTGCTTTCACACAGAAACATCTGTTTTCTGTTCCAGACCTGTTGCTGACTCCCTGTAACTTCTGGCAAGCAGTATAAACTGATTTTACTTCCACATTTATCAATTTGTTAGTATTGTTTGCTAACGCTCATCTTTTAACAAGACGCCTGTGTGCTGTGTATATAGCATATCACAGATGGATGTATGTATATACACATAAGGATGTTTTGATGGGAGATGGTGACTGATACTTAAATCTGGAGAAAAATGAGTCCCAGAAATGAGCCCATTTTGCGGAACAGCCAGCAGCACTTCCTACTGCAGTACGGAGAGTAACGTTTAGTGCGATGTTCATTAACAATACTCCTCCCCAAAACCAGCTCCAACCAAACCAACAAGCAACTAGGTTTAGTATAGAACTGAAAGAAATCATGAGAACTACTGCAAAATCTTCTAATTCTGGATAAATGTAGCGAGTACCTCTGGATAAATGTGCTTCCAAGTGTTCCCATTGCCATTTGCTCATCACAGTTTTTGGAAAATGGCTCCAGAAGATAGAAGCCTATTCATTATCCAATAGTTTAAATGTTGTAACTGTTTTGTAGGGAGTTGTGGGCCAAGTCAAGATAGAAAGCTGAAGCAGCTCAGAGGCTGAGCAATCTTGGAACCAAATAACACAAAGACGTATTGTGAGATGTGAAAAACAGTGCATCATGTATGGAAGAGGTCCTTTATTTTCTACTTTGTCAAATCCAAAAATTACATCATAGCTTTTTAGGAGCAGAATTGTTTCCTAAATGTAAGCACAGAGCACATGAAAATTCAAGGAGAGCAAGGGATGGTCAAGCATGCCATGCAAATCCTTCCCATGGCTTGCCTGCTGGTTAGGACAGCCATCCTTTCTTCGGCTGTATCGACCAGACCAGATGCTTATCTTCAGCATCGCATCACCAAGTACCTATGGGAACATCTGTCATCTTGGCTACAGAGAGATGATAAACAGCATTGAGGCCTTGGACATAAACAGTGAAGTATAGACTATCACAGCTGTATTGCAGAGACCAGGGGATGCAGTAACAGACCCGTGCTCTTACTGGAGGCTGGTGGTATTTGGTAGTGGGTAGGAAAAACTGACACAAGCAATGCTGGAAGCCAATTTCCAGCCTTGGGTAAAGATCCTACTGTAACAGGCTCAAAACAGGGCAGGCAAAGCCCATCCCAAGGAGCCTCTGCTGACTCATAGGTGTTAGTGGTGTCAGACTTAACTGGGATCAAGGAACGGTTGCAGACGTGGTGAATCATTCTTCCAGTTTTATTCTAGGAGAAAACTCCCCACTCCCCCAGCCATATTATTAAAGCATAAAACATTTCACAGACTGCTTCAAACCAACTTCGAGACAACAAAATGTTTCCTCCCTTGACCCTTCTCTTCCCAGCTACTTACAGAAACTGTCTCTTTCTATCGTTCTGTCTCATCTGTCTCCTTCTATTCATTTCTATGTGTTACATGTAAGGGCTTCAAATACCTCTTGAGAAATGTGGCATATCCAAGCAAGGCATTAAAATTGTTCCTCAGAGATTAATTTCTTTATTTTGAGCAGTCCATTTGCATTGGTTTTGGGGGGGAGGGGGTATTTTAATATCAGTATTTTATATACTGATATACTTTAGTCTCAGTATTTTAACTGAGATTGCAACAAAGGATTTGTTGCCCAATACTGCTGCCACTAAGCAAATAACCAGTAGCTGGCTCTCTGCGGATGGTTTTTCATGTTAATATAAAAGAATGTTATTGTATTCCTTCCATTATCGAAACTGTAGCTTTTAGAAAGAGTGGGGATCTTAGAAGAGAAATTAAGAACAATTATTAAGATAACTAACTTCCTATTGAGCTCAGCTTGAAGTTAGAAAACTAAATACAATTTGGGGCCTCAGTGATGCAGCTGACTCAAGCTCCTTGTGTCTTCCCATGACAAATGAGGTGAGTGAGCTCTGGTTTAGGGTAAAAAAGACAACATTCTTCGCAATTTATTTTTCTTTATTTCAAGATAAAAGGAAAATAAATGTCTTTCATGCACAGAGAGCTCCCCAGAGGAACTGCACTGCAGCAAGTTCAGAAAGTTACACGAAGCAGAAGTGTGACAGATGTACCTGGAAGACCACACTCTTCTGATCATCACATTTCTAGTTTTTGTTGGTTTAACACTCAAGAGTAATCCCTGTCAAACATCAAGGTGATGATGCTTAGGGTGGTTGCACTGGCACAGGGTGCCCAGAGAAGCTGTGGTTGCCCCATCCCTGGCAGTGTTCAAGGCCAGGTTGGACATAGGGGCTTGGAGCAAGCTGCTGTAGTGGAAGGTGTCCCTGCCCATGGCAGGGGTTGGAGCTGGATGAGCTTTAAGGTCTCTTGAACACAAACCAGTCTGGGATTGTGTGTTACAAGAGTAAATTTAACAGTGATCGTCATACAAGATGTGCAAATGCTCTCAAGTTCCAAGCACTGAGTGAGGGTTGTCAAGGTGTCATTACTGTCAGCAGCAACATCAACTGGGGCAAATGCGCAACCAGAATGATTCAC
Organism: Psittacus erithacus; assembly: GCA_009867235.2. NCBI lineage: Eukaryota > Metazoa > Chordata > Aves > Psittaciformes > Psittacidae > Psittacus > Psittacus erithacus. The sequence continues at coordinate 3,009 of WYDI02032804.1, forward strand.
ATCACCTCCTATTTCTGGTTACAGAATCCTGTGAAATAAGGTTTCTTTCCAGTAGCAGTTATAAATTCATTGAACTCAGTTCTGCCACTATGGCAAACACAGTTTTCTGCTTTCACTGTTCTAAAAGGAAGTAGAGGAAAAGAAGAGATCACCACATTATGGTCTATGTGATGCAGTGCGTTATGGGGCTGAAAGACAGACTTGTCAGCCTCCATTAACCATCAAGCAGATGGAAAATTTCAACACAAATATAGAAGGTGCTGACCATTACAAGAACTGCTATTCAGACAACAAAAAGTTGCTTCAATTTGCTAGTGTAAGAAGCAAAGAAGTTTCTTCATCATCTATGCACTTCTTTAACCTGCAAATGAAGCACTCCCTCTAAGAGACTTCTGAATTTCTTCCTACAAGGGCTTACTAAACATCCAGATGTTCCCACCTCAGTGGCTCATATTTGACCCTTTCTTAATGGTTTCCCAGCTCGCATTTCCGCTGTCTTGTGTACCATCTGGTTGCAATGAAAGCATTCTAGGGGGTTACATGTCTTTTCAGCCCAGAAATCTTGTGTAAAAACCTGCTTATGCAGCCCCACAAGTCTGTTCATTACATCTTCATTATCTGAACCACTCCAGCAACACCTTCCCCTGCAGAATTTTCTTTGCTGCATTTGCTGAGACTAATGCTAGTGGCAGGTAGGAAATCTCTTTCATCCACGTTGCAGCAGCCTGCTGAGGAAGGCTGGAGATGATATAATTCTTAACCCCCAGCCCTCCCTGTCCTGTACATTTGTGCAACTTCTTATGACACTCAGATTGGGCTCTGTCTTTTCAGGACTTTTCATAGGCACGATGGGGGTTAAACTTCAGCGCTACTCCTTGTAAAACCCTGGTAAGCAGACGGTCATGGTAAATGTTCAGCAAAGGCACAATCCTAGTCCTCAGTGAACTATCTCATGTGTATCAAACCATCAAAACAGGTATTTGTAGCTCCAGAGTACTTTTAACCAAAAGCAATTAGACATATAACGCTGCACACCAACTCCCCACAGTTTTTAGACACTGCCTTTTATCCCAAGGCATTCTCAAAAGCTCCTTCACCATAAGCACTGGCACTGTTACATGCCTGTACCCATGTGCTTTTTTGAGAGAGGCTGTTTCACCATGTGCCATGTATCACATAAACATGGGCCATGATGGGGCTTACAAAAGTGCCCCCTTCTCAATCCTGTCACATCATGAGATAGCCCTTGCTTTGGGCACAGCAGCTCTCCACTTCTGGAAGTGATGCTGGGACCAGCTATGGGGATCCAGACCAGTTGACCACAGGATCCACAGGGCTGGGTTTGAGCCTCCAGTTTGTTTCCCATAACCCCCAGACTGATGCCCATGTTAGGAGAGGCCTAAATGGTACCTGAAAGAAGCTCAAGAGCACTAAATATACCCAATGTAGTGGCAATGCTTGATAGCAGCCTCTAAAGCTATCCAAGGACGTGATCTCCAGGTACTTCTGGGCCCTTGTGGCATGGATAACTTATTTTGCATGTATTCTGAGACATAAACCAACCCAAACTAAACTCCATATCCCCTTTTTACTGCTTTCCTCTTGATCTTAAGGCCAAATGCTGCAACATAAGACATGTGGGATAACTGCTTTCCCACTTGTGTTGCAATGGGGAGAAGGGAGAAAATAACCAGGCTGCAATGCAGAAACTTTGTATTGCCACCATTGCCTGGTAAGAATTAAACCTTTGCTTTCAAGTGGTATTGCACAGCCCCATCTCCACACAGCACAACTGCCCAGCAGTTCCAGGCAGGCATGAAAAAGAGCTGTGAAGCTGCAGCTTCTTTGATGTGGCACAGGCTCATTTTTAAAACAGCTTTGAGCCCTCATCCATATTTCCTGGTGTTGTTTTGCAGGGTCAGTAGTTTCCAGATCTCTGGGCTGGATGGTACCTTTGCGGGCTGTCTAACCCATCTCTGCTGCCCCACGGCTGGGTGAGCTCTATCTACATTATTCCTGGTCAGCGTTTAACCAGTCTGCTCCTAGCAGCCTCCAAAACTGAAGACCTCACTTCTTGCTTTGCTTCCCATGCTCTCAGGAGTGTCCTAGCTGATGAGTAGCCCACAGTCGTTTGTCTTACCCTGTGGGCTTTGAAAAATGATCATTCCCTTCACCACTGCAGCAGCCTCTCATGGTTTGGAAACCTGTGATGTCCCTGCTTAGCCATCCCTTTTTCACAACTGAATTCAATCTGTCTTCAAAGACTGTGTTTTCTGCTTCTGCTCTTTGTCATTTGCTTCTCTGGACTCTTTCCAAGCAGTTATGTCCTAAATGCGCAGTCCCCCCGGCTAGACATAGAGCTGAAGCTGAGGCTGTGCTGCAACACAATGGTTGGATTTTTCCATCCCTGTGTCTTATAGGTCACTCTCTTGTTTATGCAGCCCAGTTTTTGCTTTTCTTGTAGCTCTACAACTTTGTTGACTCATGTTCAGCTTGTAGTCCATTTCCTACTGATGTGCTGCCTAGGTAGTTGTTACTCAGTGTCTGCACACCCCACACGTTTCCCTGTTGAAAAGGGCTTTGTTTTCATTTTGTTTCTGTAATATAGTTCCAATTTGGCAAGATTTCTTTGAATTGTAACCTTGTCCTCCTTTCCAGCTTGGTGTCATGTGCAAGCTCAATACAATACTTTATCATCAGGTCACACATGTAGTGTTGCCTTGGATCAGACTCAGATTAAACCCTTGTGAAACCCTGCTCACTGCATCCCTCTGACTTTGCAGGTAATGTCATTTTCTGGAAGCTTACACCCTCCCAAATACTTATTTCACCTTGACCATTCTTCATTCCCCAGCTCATTTATGAGCGTTACATGAGACATGGTTAAGATGTATGACACCTACTGCTTTTGCTTTACTCACATAGCCTATGACAGAAGGAAATTCAGTTGGCTTGACAGACGACTATGAGCAGATAAAGGATAGCTGTGGTGAACAGCAACCAGTTAGACCTTTTGCAGAAGGACTATCTAGACTGCTATGTCAGATTGGAAGTAAACTGATTTCTCAGTCATGTACCCTAACATTAAGTAGCCGAATTGCAGCTCAGTGGCTGCAGACCACCCTCAGTGGACCATCAGCCAGGCATAAATAAGGTCATTTGAACACTCACACACAAATGCAAGGAGGTTATTGCAGCACATCTTGAAGTGGGACAGGGCTGGCAGTGAGAGAGAAGAGGGTAAGTGCTTTGGCAGTCACATTTTTAACATTTGTGGATTTTATGCATGTGCATGAGCCAAAATGAAACCACTTGAAGTGTCTTAGATGCTGGTAGCTGTTGTGGCACAAACAGGTCACGAAACCCTAAACCCCAGAATGCAAGACTTGTTTACCCAGTAGTAGACACGTCTGGTTTCAAAAGGTTTTGTTGTTGGATTTTTGGTAAAAAACCAAAGAACCAGAAACATGACACTTCTCTTCAAACATTTGGCTATAAATGATGCTTAATTGGGCAAAGAAGATGTTCCCAGGGCTTCATTAACCACAAGTCAATGTGGATAGAGAGGCTGCATTCCTTGTTTTGACGGAGCACTCTGCATTTGAAGCTACAAGTGTTTTCCTCACTTATTCACACTACAGGCATCCTTCATAATGCAGCAAAATGAATTTATTTTGCCCTATATGAACAAGCAGCTTTCTTAAACTCACCTTTCCCATGGATCAAGGGAGCATAGGATTTCTTGGAGCACCAAGGCCAGGTCCTTTTCCTACCACACTTCCCTTTTACAAGCATAGGGTTGCTCCATTTAAAATAATCATGTTGTTTTGCCTCCTGCTGCTCCTATGAATAGGATGTTGCAAGATCTCCCTGCTCTAAGAGTTAGACATCTTATACTTGAATTAATTCATGCTTATTTTATCTTTCTGTGCTGTATTTTATCACAAAGCACTAGCTCAGTTGTGGGGGCCCATATTACTTGTGCCTGTCAGTGCATGCATCCCTTCTGCTTCCACTTTGGCCGTACAAGGAACTGATATTCAGTGAAGTAAACCCATGGGGAAAGCCACAAGGGTTGTGCTGGGATCTTGCAAGCACTGAACGTAACATTAACCGAGCAATGTCTGAGTCAGTGAAGCAAAGCATTCACCCTAGCACTGATTATCTTTCCCATCAGTGTCAGCCACTTAAGCTCTCTCCCAGAAATTCATCCAGCTTGGTTAAAATTTCTGGGAAAGGAAGGTTTCCTCCGTTGTCTGTCCAAGTCCACAGCTCTAGGAGTGGAAAACATAAGGACAAGTCACTTTCAGAAGATGGGTAATGAAAGTTGTGTTTATTTTTCACTCTGTGAAACCTTTTTTATTCCCATACGGGGTTCACGTGTGCTGTGCTACCCTCATGACCATGGCGCGCTAGCACCCTCCTATGTCTTTGCCATCTGAAATACAACTCCTTAGGTCAATAGGGAGAATCAATAGGTCTCCACTAACCCTCCTGAAGACACCCTTCCCTGGGCAGTAAAGAGTAACGGTGATGTGAGACTGGAGGTAGGCATGATCCAAAGGCAGGGGCAGTCTTTGAATGTCTGTCCTCTAACGCTGCCCAAGCTTTCAGTTGGATGGCACTGTCTGGCTTGGCTGCTTAGGCCATACAAAGCTGTCAGCATCACGTGCAGGACCTCAGCCTGGCCTCTTGGGGTGCAAGAGGTTACCAAGATAAGGTCATCACCTGGGAGGCTTTCAAGACCCAAGCGGACATGGCTTTGTGGACACGGCCTTTTGCAACATGGTCTGAACTCAGCTCTGACTCTTCTTGGACCAGAGACCTTCTGAGGTCCCTTCTTGCCTGAGGGACCCTGTGAGTCCACACACACAGAAGACATAGATAGGTGATTTAATCCATGATCAGCTCACTGGCTCATATCATTCACAAATATAAGCTTCCAGGTGTTAGCCACTAACAAGCCCTCCAACTGAGAGCTGGAGATGAAGGAAGGTAGATGATCCAGCACTGGAAATAAAGGAAGCAAAATGAAACGGCCATGGCTGCTCTAAAGTAGGTATCAGGCATTGGAAAACATCATCATGCTGAAAAGCTGTGTGAAATAAGTTGACCTCTACCTATGGTTATAGAAAATATGCCTTCAGAGCCCCCCATTGGGATTCTGGCAGGCATTGTTCCTGGACATCATCTATTGGAAAATGATTGGAAAACGGTTGAGTCCTCTTTGACACAGCATCAGAGCATCCTTAGAATTTGAGTTTCCTTATGTTTGGCAAGCACTTTGGATTATTAAGAAATGGAAATGTCATAATGCAAGTGTTCAGTACTCAATTTTATGACTACATTGCCCAAGTAACAGATCTGTGCAAGATTAGAGACCTGTTAACGCTGTCTATTTTTAAGCCTAGAAAAGCATTTGATTTCCTCACTGGACTATTGTTCTCTGCCAAATTACCCAACAGAGTGTTTCGAGATTCCAGACTTCTCCAAAAAGCTCTTTGCACACGCTGCATGATCAGTTCTGAAGCTCACCATTTATCTAATCACTTTGACACAGCAGCACTTACATGTATTACTCTAGAACTATTCCTTCATTGTATTCAGTCATGCAATTAGAAAGCTAAGCCTAATAGGGTGTGTGTACAGTGAGTGGTCCCTGCATAAACATGCAGCAAAAGGCAATGCACATCACTACAACACGGTGTATTTGCAACACTCCTTTGGTTTGTTCCAAAACTCTCATGTTAATGCCTCTTCTGAGCAGAATGGCTGATGTCTTATTCTGTATTTGTTTCATACAATTCATCTTGGTACATTCATGAGGCATAAAAATTTAATGAGGGTAGGCTATTTCCCTCAAACAAAATGCAAATAAAAAAGATCCAGAAAGTGCATTGCCTTCCCAAACTAAATATCACACCATTGTGTGTCTTTGCTATTTCCAGTAAAGACTGTAGACTATGGTATTATGGAGCTTTTAAGCCTCTCACATGCCCATGAATGCATAAAGATTGCATATTTATTTCTGACTGCAGTAAGTTACCTCGATTTGTTGTATAAGGAGTATTGAAATATTTGGTTCAAAGTTCTTGTTTGGAGAGAAATGATCTATTTTCAGTCTAAGTCTTCATTTGAGAGGTCTCAGTTATGCTTTCCTTCACCAGCCTTCAGTCTGTAAGCACACTTCCCTGCAAGGCTGTTGCAAATTAGGCTTCCTTAACTACTCCTCCACTGAAAACCTGCCAGAAGCCTGTTTCCCTGTTTCTTTCACTCAAGCCAAACACTGTATTATCCTGCTCTTGACTTCTCCAAGCAGTTAACTCCACCAGTCACCATTGGATCTTACCTCAGGCCCTTTCCAGGCTCAGTTCCAAGCCCTCCTCCTGGGCCAGCATTGGAAGACCCTTTACAATGCCTTGTATTCCTGAATTGTTTCCCACAAACCACACGCTGGCTGGAGGGCACAGGACTGTCTCAGTATGCTGCTGACGCCTCAGCCCCACAGGGTCACCATCGCTGCCCACAGCACAAAGACTATGAAGACACTCAAGCACACAGGGTAAGTCCTAGGACAATTTGGCTCTGCCACAGCAGTGTGTGTTTATCTCAGTTCACTTCTCTGATGTGTATGCCCTGTGGTGGCTGAGCAAACTTGTGGTGTGAAAAGCAACACACCTTTCTAGAGCTTTATTTAGGAAGGTATTTATTGACCCTGGCTGTCTCTTCTTTGGGGACACTGGCCAGCAAGACGACAGCTTGCTGTGTGGCTGCTCCTGTTGCATCCTGCCTTTTTACTACAGCTGGGTTCGTACTTTGAAACCCTGCTTTTCATTCTTCAGGCATAAATTGCACAATCAAATTAATCTCTGGTACCACTTCTTTAGCTGTAAGAAGCCTGTCTACGGATTTTAGAAATGCAGTTGGAGATGAAGCACATTTTCCCACTAGGGAAAATCCCATTAGGATTTACTGATATACCCAAAGTAGCTTCAAAAGAAAAGCTTTTAAAGAGCTTTACTTATTAGGTAGAAAACTCATCCACAACATGGCAGGACATGTATCTCAAGGAAGCGTCTCAAGGGAGGTGATAGTGGTGGTGTAGATTTCTTGTTAGCAGCTGGAGAATGAAGAAGTTTCAGTCGTAAATAACCTCCAGGCTTCATGTTCTAGCAGAAATATTGTCCTTTTTCAAGTAAAACCAGATTTAACATATAAATCATACCTTATCACTTATTCAGTCTGTCTGATTTATAGGGACTGCTCTGCTTGGTGCTGGTCATTCTGACTGCATCCTTTTTACTTCATATGTTGCTAACACTGTCTCACTTTGTGGCAATAACAAACGTTGGGGTGTAACACTTTTATTAGGCTTTCCCCCATTTATGGGGGAAAGGCTGATTATAACTAGTCACTTGAAATCGCATTCTCTATCATGGATGGCTACTCAATGGAAATGTGTTTATATAGATTAGCCATTAACTTTTACAGTACAGCACATTACATTTTCTTTCTATGTATCCACATATTGGTTAGATGAGAAAAGCACAAAATACAAACAGAATTAATACCACTTTGTCATCATCCTCCTTCCCTTGGGTAAAAACTTCCAGGGATAATATAGGTTCCTGGAAGGACTAAGTGGGTTGATCTGGCCCCAGTATGAGATTTTACACACAGTACTGGTTGCCAGACAGTGTAGATTGCCAGCCTGTAATCCAGTTATGGGAATCTTACTTTTTTCCCACCTCTTCTTCCAAGAAGGTGGAGTACCCCTGTGTACACAAGGAGGATTTCAACCCAGCTGTATTCCCAGTAGTCCGGGCCTCGTTCTTGTCATGTGCTGCTGAAGAAGAAGTGATCATGTATTTAGTTTGTCTGGGAAAAGCGATGAAGCACAGGGCCTGGGAGAGATGGGATGCTTTGGAATCTCTGGAAAAGGACGGTGGTTTGATTTGCATAGTTCTGCTGTTGACTGATGCCATAAAACTCGGACAGCATCTGTTTTATTGCATCACCATTACTGGACATCACGTGATGTGATAAGACTGACCCACCCTGGAATGACTAATCCAGTGGGATGCTTGAAAAGGTTTTTTTCTCTTTTACAACCCTCAATTAGAGAAACCACATTTTCCAGGGAAAAAACAGGAACTTCTAAGCATGTGTGAATGTGTGTGTGCATTGTGCTTTTTGTTTTTAACAAAGAACGCTCTCCTGCCCACCAAAGAACTTGGTCAGGGAGGCTTTTTGTTTTTAAACTTGTAGTGAATCAACATGAATCATCTAATTTTAACCAGCACCTTTATAGTTTGAAGCAAAAAGTAAGACTTACTCCCTAGGCAAGGCAAAAATGGATTTCCTGGCTTATGCAGCTTGTCGCCCCATTTGCTGTGAGATATACAACCGCGTTCCTTTCCCTCTTTCAGCTATCGGAACTGCAGCTACACCATATCCCAAGAATATGCTTGGTGCGTCAGCTAACCTTTAAATATTAAAAATGGAGAGTGGCTTTGCAAGCTTATGCCAAAATGGAAAGGTGTAAGGAAACCGCAGTCTGGAACACGAGAACTTGACGTTCCTCATGCTGAGGCCCCTCTGCATCTTTCAGCACTGAGGCCATGGGTGGTTTCTAGAAATAATATTGTGTTTGTAGCTGTGCACTGCTAGAAAATGGATTTCAGACCTACCTGTTTATGATAGAGCCCCAAGCCCTAAGCAACAAGCAATGTGTTTTTCTTTTCCCCTGCTGAGCTTGGCATGCTTGATCCCTCAGTAAGGGCTATGCCACATTCTGCCCCTCTGTCCCCTTGCAGGATGTGTTCTACTGACCTTGGTAGGGCACACAGCAGACCGAGTGTGGACACCCACCATTCATTTCAGGTGTTCAGCTCTATTTAGATCTCTTTGGCAGTTTACTAAGGGTTTTAGAGTGAAAGGTGCCATGCATTACAGTTGAGGTGGGGCTCATCCATCCCCTGTGTAAGTTTATCATGGAGCAGATGGAAAGGACATCCTACTGGCCACCATGGTGCAATAATAACCATCGTTCCAGCCTGGCTGCATAGGCTAAGCAGAGCTTTTTGTAGAGGAGGTAAACCATTGCTGACCCAGGTTTTGGACTGCTGAGTTTGGGGGAGATTACTGTCTACCAGGCAGCCTATGGAAAACTCCCAATCTTTCATAGAGATTGAGATGTCAAACATCAGATGTGGCATGGTGTCTGGCCACATCCATAAAGAGGGCTTTACAAACTATCTTCATAGGTGGCACGTATGGTTGGGTTGGAGGGGTTTTCTGTTATTATTTCTTTCTCTTCAATGAGGTTTCAAGCTACCCAAAATGGGGATGTAGGGGAGAGATGTTTCCTCATTTGCAGCATCTATTCACTGTGACTGCAAGAACACGTCTCCATTATAGTTATCTGCCTACTGTAGGAGCTTCATGACTTTTCCTGCATGTTTTGGGAAAAGAAAGAACTTTTAGCAGTAGTGTGACAATGGGCTTTGTGCTCGCAGCCTACTCAGCCTCTCTCTGCTTGAACCTACTGGGGTGACAGAATGTGCCATTGGGGTGTAACAATGAAGAAATGGTCTTCTTCCAGCTCAGGTTTATCTAAAATTCCTGCTAGCTGTGCTTTTTAGGAAGTGTTCTTGGAAGTGAAAACAGAAACCTGTCAGACAGCTTCAGGGATGAAACTCCCTTTCTATCACTTCCTAACCTGACTCATGCACTCTTTCTTGATACTTGTAGGGTGGGCAAATAGATTTTTTGCCTCTTATGGTACCCAAGACCTCCTATGGTACCCAAGTTACTTTAAAGGAGTAGAAAAGACTTCCCACTCCTCTGAAAACCTCTCCCTCTAGGTACCCCAGAGGAGAAGGCTACAGCTGGAGATGCTGCCATCACCTCTAGGGATGCCAAAATGCAAGCAAGCTCCTTCCGGCAAATCCTGGTCAGAAAACCTCCTTTGAAATGCAAAAGAGAAGCTGGGAAAGCACAGTCAGGGCCTCCAAAGCTTGTATTCCTGTCAGGTACATGTTCTAAAGCAGTGGAGAGGGGTTGTGGTTTGCAGCTTGTAGTGCACTGGTGGATTTGAGCTGCCTTCAGGGCCCCACAGGCTGTCAAAAGAAAACAAGTGGTTGCTGCTGCGGCTGCAGCCCAGGGAATCCCTTGGGCCTCTGGTCATGGTCTTCACGCCCTGAGCTTCAAACTCCCAGCAACTAAACAAAACACTGCTAGGAACTTCGTGAGACATCAGCCCCCAGCCCAGAGCGCTGAAGGCAGACAGGTCCTATAAAAGCATCCCAATATGTAATGGGAAGGATCCCAGCCTGCCGCAAAGGTACCAGTCTGTCCGCAAAAACCACTGGTATTTTAGGGAGTCTTTCTGCTCCTTTTGGATGCACAGAGCCAGGGCTGACAGGGAGCAGAGCAAGTGCGGGTCACCTTTCATCACCTCCCACTCTGGCTGCGTCTTCTTTCCAAGGCGCACCTTCCACCAAGTTGGGGATTTTAAGGAAGCCATCATAAACGTGTCCCAAGCCTTTGTTCATCTACTGAAAAGGACTGAGCTACAGGCAAATGGCCAAAGATACCCCCAGGACAACCTGCAGATAACACAGGTTATTTAGCAAACTCTTTACCTTCCCCTCTTCCTTTGCTTCCGTAGAACACAGGATGTAGCTGAGAACGTAGCTGGAAGGTTATAAAGAACTCAAGGAGCACTACATAACCCCTCCTCTTGCTGCCTAAGCCTGCAGAATTGTCTGAATTCAGAAAACCTGGAGGATGAGTCAATGTTTAGGACAACTGAAAGACCACACTGTGCCTTAGCACCCTGCCTTGTGGCCAAGCAGGCAAACTCCTGCTTCCAGGGCTACCCACAGGACATGCGGCTGCTGCCCTGTCCCTTTGCTCCTGCTGACACCTATGCTCTTCAGGTCTCAATGGGACAAGCAGTCTGGGCTGCGCTTCTAGTGGCTCATTGGTCCCTATTAGCAGCTCAGACAGCAGCTCCTCATCTCCCCTCTCAGCAGGGCATCTTAGGGGCTGCTCACAGATTTATCAGCCACAGCTTTTGTCCTTCCTATTCTTTAGGACACAAAAGGAGATAAAAAAAAAAGAGGGTTGAAAAATTACTTCTTTATGTTCTTGTAAAAAAATCTGACACACTTTTGGAGATGCTAATGGTGTTTTTGTGCTGGCTTTTCAGTTTGTGCTTTACCACAAATTTCCTATGGCTGTAAAGGCAAATACAACCATGTAATTATCATGGTTTTCATCGTTCAGTGGCATTAACTGGCTGGTTACAGTGGCTTTTATACCCCGGTTCCTAGCCACATTCTAACGTTCACTCATAAATTTGGTCCCTGAGTCAGATCCACAGTTCATGTCTTATCGTGGTAGATTAATGCTTCCTCTAGCTGTTTTGTACCCTGCCAACTCTGCCTGCTCCCAGTTACTGTATACATACCCTTAAAAACACTAAAGCAAAACTTAGGATAAACAGAGAGAAAACTCAGCATGGATACTGGTGAGCAACTGATTGAAATGAAATACATGCTTTGATTAAGAATGTTATTACAGGAGCTTCTGAAGTGTTGGAAAGAATACAACAAAACAACCATTTTCAGGGAAATCACAGCTAAATATCCACATATTCCTTAGCAGAGGTGGTCTGGCTGTGGGAGTGGAAGTGGAGCTCCATAGCTTTGCCTCCTCAGTGGGGACAGATGATGACCACCACGGATAAAGGGGAAAGCAAAACCTTTGGTGAGCTCTTGAGCATCCACACATAAATTTGTGCTTTACTCCATTAAGAACAGATAGAGATTCGATTACTTTTTCTATCATTCATTTGTCAGAATATCCATTTTCATTTCAGGAACAATAAACTGCAACATTTTTGTTGCACGTTTGGATCAATGTCAAAGAAAGCTTTTAAATCCTTCACCAACCCATATGTAAATTAAACACACACAGCACATAAAACCAGTGGAGCATGACTTAAAATGCCCATTGAAAAGACATGGCTAGAGCTCTTTCACTTGTAAGTGAAAAACATGAAAGGAGTTTGGTATCAGCAAGTGAACTTCACATGGATGGACCAGCCCTAATAAAAGCCTTGTTCTCTATCCATTTAGAGCACAAGGAATGCCTGTAAGCTCAGGAATCTTGACACAAAAGTTTAAATGCATCAGGCAGAAGCTCTTTTAAGAGTCCCAGACAGCAGCAAATCCTTTTCTGCAAGGGAGTTTTACTATGATCTGGATGGGGAAGGAAGGTACAAGCAACAGAAAGGAGAAAGTTACTCTCCTCAAGCCATTCCCACTCAGAAACTCTGTAGATCCCAATTGCCCACCATATATAGAAACCATACAGGTGAAGGGGCAGTTTTGTTTTGCAATATATCATTAGCTCTGCTATTCTTGCAAGAGACTTTCCTACAGTGCCCTGATACTAAACAGCATCACACAAGAGCTGAGTGACACAACTGGTGCTCCCACACTGCCGAGTTTCCTTCCTGAACAGAAATTTGCCCCTTGAGCAAGGCTGGAAGTCAGAATGTTACAGATTAAGGTATGAGAGCACTACCTGTCTTGATCAAGAGGAACAGAAGCCAGTGGGATAGAGTAAGGGTCTTCATCTATTGTGGGATAAGAAACATCCTCCCTTATCCTCCAAAGTTTGACATAGTGCTGCAGGATGATCCACACTCACCAGGACAAAAATGCCAGGTGACTGCCAGGTGAGTGGTCTTCCCTCTTCCCTCCCCATCCCTGCCTTTCTTCCCTCCCAGGTCCAAGAGGTTTTAGCTGATGAGGGACCTGTAACGTCAGGTATATAACTTCAAGAACTGTTACAAGAAGTGAACAGATTTACAGGCAGCAACGTAAGCCAGCAACTCTTGTTCCATTTCTCAGGCTCTTTGCAATGAACAATAACTCAGCACACCAGGAACGCAGCTCCTTTTGTCCATAAATCTGATGAAACTCAGGCATTGGAAGCCTTGTTCTCTGCCTGAATGTCTTCATTATTTTCTTCTTAATAGGTGAAGGTGGTGCCTCTGATGTGCAAAGTGAGAGGTATTGAAGTACTAGCGAAAGCCAGAAACACAAAAGGGTGTTGCAGGTACCAAAGGCACCTGGGAGCAACCCCTGTTGTTGTTAAAGCCTGTTTTCTGCCAAAGCATTGTGCAACACTAGAAAGCTGAGTCTTTTAGCTTTGACTCAGGTCTGGCAGGTGGAAGAGTTATTAAAAGAAAGGCTGCAGTGCCTGGAGGTTTCGTTTTCTTGTACAAACATAAGGGTACATTGGAGCATGTGGTGTTGGTGGTACTGTGGGGACAAAGCACAAACTACTCGGGCCATTAAAAACCCACATCCCAGACTATGCCACATGGCAGAGCAGAAGAAAAGCCAAGCGTTTCTTGCTAACACAAACCAATTAAGTTATTTTTAGCTTCTACAAAAACAAAAAACACAGCAGAGAAGCAGCCACGCTGGTCACTAAAACAATAAGCGTTTCTAAGATTAGGCTCAAAATTCTCTATGCTCAACCCTCCACACCTCCCAGAAAGAAAATCATAGGAACCATCAGGGTGTCTGCGTTTATGACTAACGCCCATAAACCAAAGATTTAGATTAAATGTTGAAGTTTTTACTTTTCATTCTGCTCTGCAAAAGGAGTGGGTTTGCTCTTCTTTACTTCCCATGCAATGATCTTTGTGGCCATTTTCTGTGACTGCATTTTTAGCAGAGTCAGTTCATGGATCCTCTGATTTCCTCGTCCCCATGTTATGCTCATCAAGCATAATAAATTGGGGAACTGGATGATCTCAAGGTCCTTTCCAAGCTAAAGCCATAGAATGGCAAAACGCTGGGCAAAGCGGGTTTTTCCTTTAGGGAAGCCCTTATTTTTTATGTGGCAAGGACTCTGTGTGGATCCTGCATGCCACTGCACCCTCTTTAAAGAAATCAGTTACTGAAATAGGCTGCTACAAGGTCCACCCCAACCAGCATCGCTGGAGGAAGCAGCTCGAGGAGGGCAGAGCAAGCCAGCCAGCTGCAAAGGTGTCAAGGGGCAAAATGGGCTTTCATGGTGAAAAGCAGCATCCAGTGGGGAAGCTTGCCATAGAAAAGCTTAGAAGCAGCTGGTACCAATAGCCTGTGGCACAGGAGCACTGCCTGACACAGTCAATCACCTGCAGCAGTCTCTGTACATGCAGGTCGGATAAGCCTTGTGGGCTCAGCTGATGCATCTCTGCAAGGTGGGAGGAATATATTTTCTCTCCATTTGCTATAGCAAGAACTCTGATCATCAGAAAGAAAGTCAGGTTTAAATCCATGCCCATCCATACATTGTGCTGTTTGGTCTGTCAGCTTCTGGTGCTTACAGGCTATGAATTCTCCTAATGTTTCTATTCTTTCTCCTTCTTGGTTGCCAGTTCCTTGCCTTAGCAGTGGTAGCATGCTTCAAATCCGAATCTCCTACTTGGCACCCCTGATGCTTTGCAGTGCAAGTACTTATTTTTTCAGGTTACAAGGTTTTTGTTATTATGAGAACACTTTGAATAAAGGAAGTGCCTTCTGGCAGCAAAGAAAACATGGCAAATTCACTGCATGGCGTAAACACCACTTATCATGCCACTGGTTACAAGACTACCCAAGGAAGTTCTTAAACACCCTTTTAAAAGGCCTCATTAGCAAAGCTGTTTGGTCAGACCATTGGCTTTGAAGTCTAACATCATGGAACCTGAGCAATCACTTCCTTAGCTAAGGGTAGCCAAAGATGCCAAAGCTCAACATCCAGTCCACTGAACACACCTCATGAAGACACAAAATACTGATTTGTTTAGAAAGGTTAATCCTAATTAATCAGCTACTTTAATGCTTGTATTTTCCCAGGATTTCAGCTGTGCCTATCGACAGAATTTTACTACAGAGAGTTTCAAGTGCCCCTTCAGTTTATGCCAAAATTCGGTCTAAAATCCTGGCCTGACCATTCAAATGGCTGACTCCAGGGCAAATGGAGCTTCTCATTCTAACTAAAACACATTGTTCTATAGTCTGAGTTAACAGTGATTTCCAAAGACCAGCAAATTCACAGATTTCATCTGCCTTTTGCTTAAAATGTAATGGTGAGTGCCTGTCTTCCCACCCCATCCCTCAACCCTGCTCTCCCAGTGAGTCCTTTCAGAAAGCTCCCCTGCGATTCTCTGGGATACTGCTTCTACCATCCGTAGCACATGTTCCAATGGGTCAATTGCACATGTATCATCTATGAACCTGCTAAAGAACTTTGTTATTGCAGCATTTCATTGTACAAAAATTTCTGTTGTGGAAGGTCACAACATAATATCACAACGATTCTCATAGGGCCTTTCTGATGTTAAAGAAGCCTTTTATATTAATCCCAAAATAATTATATTTCAATCCTGGCATACATTTTTGTAGAAAAAAAAAGGTACAAAAACCCCAATAAAAAACATTATATGCCATTTGACAAGGCAATGGATTCACAATCCTTATTTACATTTCACTTTTTAAATTCTATGAAGCTAAAAGCTAATAATGCATTTTATGCATGAGAAATTTGAATGAGCTAAGGAAAAGCTCATGTTGCACACTATTGTACATACAGGCCATTCCAACCATGTGAGTACATAGTCTCTCTTTGTGACCAAAAGTCCTTTCAGACACATTTTTCAGTCACAAATAATATCATGTTTCTGACCATTGGAAAACAAATGCACTTATTTGATGCCTGATCATTGTAACAAGACCCTGTTACCTCTGCACCTCTCTACTAACACTTCTAAAAGCTACTACTCGGTGCCTGCCAAACTCCCCATGTGACTGTGTTCCTATATGCTGCCTTTTCAGCCTGTCACTGACCACATAGACATGGTCACTATCCCATTGCTACCCAGTACTCCACAATCAGCTTATTTATCACCAGCTTATTCATCAGCAGATCCATGCTCTTTGCTTGACCTCTCACCCATCCAGACTTATACCGTAACAGCTCAGGCAACAGGCAATGCTGAGGACTGTCAAAATCAGAGCTTTGTGGAGATCAGGTTTGGTTTAAAAATGCCTTTTTCTTGGCATTTCTTTTTCAGAAGTCACACTCACATCAAAAAACATCTGTTTCAATCCCTTCAGCATCCACAGATAGCACCAAGTCCCCTAAATTCTACCAACCACCCTGATGGATGTGCCAGAAGGACAAACACATGAGGTTTAGGAAATGCATTGGGAAAGTCCACTATCGAGTTCCCAGGCTGGTACAAAAGGAAGAAAGGCCTTACTATTTATTTTTTCAAGATCCTGCCCCAGTCTAGTTATATGTTACTATTGCTTCACTTGTACAAGTCCTCCAGGCAGGTGGAGCAATGCTCATTGTCCATAAAATAGGGAAGATGACAACTTGCCACTCCTACTCTGAAAATATCCTGAGGGTATAGAGATAGCCTTTTGGCACCACGGCTCTGCAGGAGCATTATCAGTGCATGGGAACATGAAGGCTCTTTAAGACTTTGCATGTCTCTCTTCAGAAGTGCACAAATGCCTTTAATCATGGGGAAAACCCAAACAGGTTCAAGCCCCTCCACTTCCTCTTCTTCTGTGATACAAACTTATGGCTAGCATCCAAACAAATGCACAAACAAAAGAACAATCTCTCCAGAGCTATCAGCTCAGTGTGTCTACTCTTGACTCCTTCACCAGTCACTCGCAAGGTTGATTTCCTGCTGCTGAGGCCACAGCACTTCAAAGGCTGCAGCAATCCTCATCCTGGTGTACAGGTTTTGTCAAGGGGGCTAGCAATGCTTGCAGAATTCAGCGCCTAACTGTTCCACAAAGAGGTCTTCTGCTTCACCTTAAAGGTGACATCTTTAGTTGCAGCCCAGGGGTCTCGCACTTCTACTCCCCAAACCATGACTTGAAGCTCTGGTCCCCTGGGGACTTGAACCACTACAGCTCACTTACACGTTAGTATGATAAGCACTTCATAGAACCACAGAATCAGAGACTCACAAACCGGTTTGGGTTGAAGGGATCTTAAAGCTCATCCCGTTCCAACCCCCACCACGGGCAGGGACACCTTCCACTAGAGCAGCTTGCTCCAAGCCCCTGTGTCCAGCCTGGCCTTGAGCACTGCCAGGGATGGGGCAGCCACAGCTTCTCTGGGCACCCTGTGCCAGAGCCTCACCTCAATTCTAACCTGAAAAGCAGCTGAAGAAAAGGTCTGGTGCGCCCGATCTCTCAGATAACCAAGTGAGCATGAGGAAAACATGTACTTAACTGGTCCATGGCTGAAGACTTACTGCAGTGAGTATTTTACATAGTGTCAGCATCTTGGCTAGCTAATAACTAACCTGTAATAACTATCCTGTTCTTACCACAGGATGTGCAGCCTCCTAATTTTTGTGGGGTAGATGATCAGTTTTCTCAGGATGGGTATTTCCGTGGATTGGATCCTGTTTTGCTGAAGTATGCCTGTGTGAAGAAAAACTCAGTCCTTTCCCAGGCTTGAGATCCGCATTGAACAGAAGACAACGTTCACTCTTCTGAGGCTAATGACAAGTGATTTTTACTTTCCTCAGACTATTATTTAGCTAAGACTATCAGTCTGATTCTCCAGTCACTCAGTCCTAGCATTATTTTGTATGCTTCTTTAAGGAAATCAGTATTCACATTACTTTAAACATAGCTTTATAGAGGAAATGCATATTTCAGATATCATCTATGCATTGTGGGCACAATATATTGTGGATGTATTTCTCTAAATTCACCCTAAAATAACCCAGAGAAAGAACAGATGGAAAAGATTTTTAAAGCCTTCATAACAAATCCCAAGCAATTTCCAGAAACTATGTCTGTTAGCATAACAATAATTGCACCCACAGTTCTTCCTTCTCAAAAGATTTGATGCTGTATGTATAGGACCTCATCGCCCCGTATTGCATTTCTACAGCTTTTCAAGTCCCATTTAAAGTTTGGAAAGGGAGGCTATTGGAAACTTGGCTATTCGCTTGTATTTGATGGCCAACCAAAACACTGGATATGTCTTGTCAGATGTAAATGATAGGATAGTATGTCATGATGTGTGTATTTTAGAGACCAAATCCTTGTTTGTAGAGGTTTTATGTTGACATGGGAATCATGCGCCACTTCATCAGTAATTTCACTCTCAAACCAGTGTAATTATAATAAAATACAATAGAGTAGAACCAAGCCACAAGTGAAACATCAGCTTTCTGCCCTGTCCCATCACTTGTGAATGAGATGTGAAAAGTTCAGGCTTACCGTAACTCCGCACTAGTGCCCAATACACAGGATTTTGATCAGTAAAACCAAATATTTTCAAGTTCTTATTGGTTTGTCTATTTTCTTCAGCTTATAAGCAAAACAGTCTATGAAAACACTGCCATAATTCCCGCAGCACATGGCCTGCTTAGCTTAGTCTGCTTTAGTAGATTCTCCTAATACATCAACAGGACGTACTTTTCTGACTTGGCTACCTCTTTTAAAGCTCCTTTCCTGACTGTCCTTTTGTATGGCACCTGTCTGATGAACCATGCTTAGCCAAATTCCTCTTCTAAAGCACCTATTAAATAGAAAAGTTTCTGACACATTTCCATTTACCCATACTGTCATTTTTTCTCCACTGGTTTCCTGCTTTGTCTGTAGAAATGCCATTGCTGATCAAAAGGTGGCTGCACAAAACAAGGGGCTTCCCCTGCAGCATGCTACTGCCTAGCAAGAAGGAAACCATCCTGGAAAGAAACTCAAATCAAGTTTCTTGTTCATTCTTAAAGCCTCTAGAAGCAGCAGCTCAAATACAGCTGTAATGGGTCAGATGCTGTTCTTTACATTTTTGTTGATTCCTTTTTCCTCCTCTTTGCAGTACAACAGTTCAGGATCGCTAGCCTGAGCTTCCGGAATAAGAACAGCACAGTGTTTTAGCCTGGCTGACAACCAACTGAATGCTGACGATATTTCATGCATCTGAAGGCCTTTTGTCAGTGGATGATGTTCTTGCCCAGCTCCATCTCATCTCCAGCATCCAGCTTCTGTGCTTTCAGGGTGAAACTGATTTCTGACTTTCACCCTTCCATGGATATCTTTTGCTTGATGGCAGAGGTTGGTTTTATTTGCAAGTTGCTCCTTATCACGGTGCTGAGCCACAGATGTCTTTTACAGTTCCTTCCAACCATGGACAAGAGAAACACACTGCAGACCTGATCCAGCTCTGGGGCAACAGCACAAGAGGGACGTGGAGCTGTTGCAGCGAGCCCAGAGGAGGCCACAGAGATGCTGCGAGGGCTGGAGCAGCTCTGCTCTGGAGCCAGGCTGAGAGAGCTGGGCTGGGG
>WYDI02032805.1:3152-19237 GCA_009867235.2 Psittacus erithacus
TTCAAGGCCAGGTTGGACACAGGGGCTTGGAGCAAGCTGCTCTAGTGGAAGGTGTCCCTGCCTGTGGCAGGGGGTTGAAACTGGATGAGCTTTAAGGTCCCTTCCACCAAAATCAGTCTAGGTTTCTATGAAAACTGTTTGAAGGAGAAGGCCTCACTGGGACTGCCTGACTCTTGCTGGGTTTGGTACTGATGAATTCAGAGAAAGGAAACATGAGCAGTTCAGGTAGAAATAAGCTCCTTCTTGGTTTCTCTGTGTGATTTTCCAACCTGAATTAGCTGAGACCAGTAACTTCATTTTCTTCCTCAGTTAAATCATGTGATAGTACCCAGTGGCTGCTATTTGTACAGCAAGACTGGAGGAAATAGCAGGCATTAGAAGAGAGAATGAAGGAAAATACCCAGAGAAAGTGTAGAGTAGCTCATCTGGGTTTTCTTGGTGCCTCCTTCCTGCATTTTGCATTTGTACTCTCTCAAGGTACACCTGTAGCTCTAGGAATATGTGTCTGTCTGTATTCTTTAGAGACGTACTAGCTGGTACTTCAGATGCCTCAGTTGCTGTACTTGGACACTAGTCGTGGCTGATGTACTTCCTAAGATTGCAGGAGGGTAGATTTTGGCTTGTTCTGGCACCTGTTTGGTGGGATCTCATGGGAGGGTGTCTGGGAGGCAAAGGGGCCCACCCAGTTGGTTGATCTTCCAGGGCAGCCTCACCTAAGCACAGGTGTAGTCCATCCCAACATGCAAGAAGAAAACAAAAATGGTAGGAGGCCAGCAGAGATGAACATGGACTTGTTAGCTGAGCTCAAACACAGAATAGAAGTATCAGGAAGGTGGAAGTGGGGGTGGATGGCCAGGAGGAATATAGAAGTGTTGCCTGTGTGTAGAAGATTGGAGATAGGAAAGCTAGACCTCACCTGGAGTGAGGGATGTGAAGGGCAAACAGAAGGGCTTCTGTTGAAAGTACATTGGCAGTAAGAGGGGGAATAAGAGAACGTGAGCCTGCTGCTCTGAGTACCTTCTGACCAGGGACATGGTGAAGCCAGAAAGCACTTAGTGCCTTTTCTTGTTTTTAGCTGGTTAAACCAGTACTTGTTTTCTCCTGGGCAAACCCAAGGAGCTGTACTCATCCCTCTCAGTGAGGGATGATGGAATGAGTAGAGCTATCTGATTTGCATCCTGATGTGGATGGGTGACATCAGCCTGGCACCTGCGCTGTGGGTCAGACCTGACAGTCTGCCTGGGAGTCAGACACTTGCAGACAGAGCAACCCAGCAGCAAAGGAACTACCAAGCGGAGCACAAGGTATGGAAGTTCGTAAGTATTTTATGCTGGCTAAGGAAGATGTTCACTGCAGAGCTAGGTAAGCAAGTTTGTCTGCTCGCTGGACTTTTTATTTGCAGCTTCTAGCATTTGGTTGGGCATTTTATGCTTTTTCTGGGACAAAGGTCTCTCCAAAGAGGGTATCTATGAAAATTGTTGCCTTGGAACAGAGAAGCACATATCCAGCATGCGCCGAAGTGTGACATAGGGTTAATGTTGATGAAAAGCTGAGAAGTCTAGGAAGCAAGGCAGAGCAAGCCAGCTCTTAGAGGGCTAAAAGGAGATGTTTTCTTAGTGAAGGGTTTTGGAGGTGACTTTTACCTTTCTGCTTTTAAAGTTAACATTGAAGAATCAAGCTTCTGTTGGACTGGTGGTGGAAGTAAGGTGAGAAGTTCCTTGAAACAACTGAAGAATAGCAAAATGAATTGATGCATGGGTGGGCAGCAGGCATGAAATAGATCAATAGGAAATGTCAGCTGATAGATCTAGGTGAGGCGAACATCTGAAAGCCAGCCAGTTGAAGATAACTGGTCATTGCAAGAGAGATGAGAAAGCTGGGGAACAGAAGAGAAATAGAGTAGAATTAACTGTAGGTAGAGAGAGATTCATACCCAAGGTTCATCTCAGAATCTATTCATGTCTTTGGGGATTCTGCATCACTTTTGGCCAGAGCAAACAGACTTCTGATCATCTCCAAAAGAGGTTCAAAGAAATAGAGGTGGGTTTGTAGGGAAGTTACTTGAACAGAGTGAGGAGAGGGCATGCAACGAGGGTGATGGTCAATGGGTGATTCATGGACTGGAACTATAAGGAAAGTGTGGGTTTGGTGTCGGTGGTGGTTTGGTTGTTTGCAGGGGAGGACATTCTTAGAGAGGCATTTTTCTTGATGAGTGAATTTCAGCTGTGGCCTTTGGACACTGTTCAAGAAGAACTGACCAGAGTAGGGCTGGAATACAGTGGCTCTTCCAATCTGAAATAACAGGGAACCCTTATAGATATCATAGAATCATAGAACAAAAGTCATCTCGTCCAACTCTCCTGCAATGAGCTGGAACATCTTCAACTAGATCAGGTTGTTCAGAACCAGAGCGCTCCGTTTCTTGACCCCAGCTTCTTCCAAGAAAGATAGGACAAGCCTCTCCGTTGTGGTTTCCAGCACACCAAGATCTAAGTGACTCTGTGGGTTTTCATTGTCTCAGCCCTAACCCCATGACAAACATAAAGCAACGTGAATGGAGCAACAATGTGGCTGCTTCCGCACATCAGCTGAGCACTTCCCCCGTGGCAGCACTGTGCTGCTGGTGGTTAATAAAGTCCTGGGAAAACTGGCTTTACCAGGAAGCCTTTGGCAGGAATACCTGTGCTGGTTCTGGCAGCAATGTCATTGGCATGATGCTGCACTTAAGCTAAATAAGACTTGGCAGACCTAAGGTTGGCCCAGAGCCACTTTGGAGCTGTTTGTGCCTGTGGCATTGTTCACCCACAAACCTGTATAATCCACCCGCAGACAATGGAGCAGCTCTGGCATCATCAAGATCTTGAAGGCCTTCGTAGTGAGACTAAGAGGAATGAAATAGCACTGTGGCCTACGTTCTGTATTTGGGGACTAACAGCAGAGCTTTGTATTAAAAACATGGATGTTAATGCTAGACACTCCTCTCATTCAGATTCATTATTGGGGTTATTAGGTACCTACCAGAGGGCTTAGGAACAGCTTTCTGGTGTGAACAATTGATGCAGAAACACCACTAATACAACTTGGTACCCCTAACGAGAGGACCATTGTTGCTTGTCATAGCAAACAGCTGAAAGTGGCCCAATGAAGTCCTTGATGTTCTTAAAATAAACAGCTTTCTGAGGCAGAAAGGATGAGAGAACAACTTAGTGAGTGCTGTGCTGGGATTTGGAAAGAAGTTGGAAGTTCTGTGCTATTGGGGTGAGATTCCTACAGCAAAGACCAATTACCATCACAAGCTGCTCTAGTGGAAGGTGTCCCTGCATGTGGCAGGGATTGGAACTGGATGAGCTTTAAGGTCCCTTTCAACCCAAACCACTCTGAGAGTCTAAACTGCAGGGTAGGTACCTACGCCAAGCCATCATAAAAGTGAGAAGGTGATTATCCAGTTTTCCACAAGGACTCTTCAGTTTTCTCTCTCTTTTTTCTCCACCCTTATCTCTCATATTCACATATGTGAATATACATGAGTATTCATGTGCCTATATTTTAATGTTTAGTTTGGGAATTGATTCTCTAAGCAGAATAACTCTGACCGTGTCAGCACTGTTACATTTTCTGGCTAAACCTGCTTAGCCATTTTACCTATGAGATGGGGAGCGACCTTTCTAGCTAGATGCTGTGCTTTGAAAATGACCCTGGGCGTAAATCTCTCCCTAAGGGGTTTCAGTACTGGTTCTGTCTATGGCTCAGGATTCAAGAAGCCCTTCAGTGCTGCTCTTTGCTGGAATGTGCAGATGCTGCAGGTGCATTCCTGCTGGCCGCCATGGAAATTGCTGCTTTCCTTGGAGCCGCTCAGTGCAGCCTGTCAGCAGAGACCTTTGTAACGCTAAGGATTCAGATAAGACCCCCAAGTTTAAAACAAAGGCAAGGCAAGAATTAACAAAGTAAGTCTGTGCATAGGGCTGCTGGGCTGCACAAAGTCCAAAGTCCAATTGTTTCAATACCTTTAAGCTTTGTCATAGAATCATGGAATGGTTTGAGCTGGAAGGGACCCCCTGCCACAGACAGGGACACCTACCAACTAGACCAGGTTGCTTCAAGCCCCATCCAACCTGGCCTTGAGCACTGTGTGAACTCCTAATGCTGATGTGTTCAGTGTCAGGTAGGGGAGCATGTTACCGCATTGCTTTCCCTCTGTTCTTGCTGAACTTGTCTGTGTGAGAGACTGTCTCTGTTACACTTGCATTCAGCGCTGGAGGGCTTGGTGCTATTATTACAAAGCTCCAACCAGTAATACAGGATGCTCTGTGAGGCATAAAGAACTTCGGGGAAAGAAGCCTGCTGATGCTTTCCTGTGGGTGCTCAAAGGACATTTTAGACACACCATTGCCTTCAGCTTTCCAGCTGCCTCCACTTGGGAACTTGGCCTATGTGAATTGCAGAAGGTAACTTCTGCACTTACTGTACGAAGCCATCTCTGTATTTTCGCCATGTGTAAAGATAGCTGCAGACATAAGGAAGTCTTCCAGGAAGGTGATCCTGGCTATATATAGTTTGCCCATGACAGTATGTTAGATAATGGCTGTTTATTTCCTTATCACTTTGAGTCTAAGACTATTTCCCCGAAGCAAATTGGAAGGCTGACTATATCCTCCCCACAGAGAGCCCTCGGCAGAGTTGAGCTTTACCAAGCATGTGTTGCAGCTTTTTGTGCTGCTGCCAGAAATCTCGTGTTCTGGAGGGAGACTCCTTGGTTGTGTAATTACAAAGCTTGCTATTGTGGCAGCTTTCCCTAACCCTGCCTGCTGCCTTTGCACTGGGGGAGAGCACTGGGCTACTGAGTGCATGGTTTCTGCCGAGCTGAAGCAGGGAGGAAAGGTAGTTCTAGGTATTGCTGATGCTATTCCTGACTAGAGCGGACCTTTTTAACAGATAAGAAAGTTTACCAACACCTCTGAGGTTGGCGTTGTTCATGCCTTGTAAAGCTCGTTGTAATTCAGCCACCTCGCTTAGGGACCTGACTTCTCCAAGCTGATATCCAGTGTGTATCTGAAGTTCATGAGCCGTTCCGGAGCACTCTCACCATACTTCCTAGTGCTGGTGTGGTGAATTCATTGTAGGATAAGCCCATACTTGTACAGTTTACTTTGACGTAGATGCTTTCTGCACTGCAGCTGTAGCGTTTTGTGTTCACACAGTCTGTAGATGATTTGAGGACATCCTGTAAACATGGTTTACAGGCTCTGAGGTTCAGCACAGCAGCCAGGCTGTTAGGGAGTTCTCCTTGCAGAGAATGGACCAGGGCTTGGGCCTCCACTAGGTGAGATGCTTTGTGGTATTCAGGTCAGACACTTGCTATCTGAATTACATGCATTGTCCAAATTACATGCTTTTCCCCTTTTGTTTGTAAGGTAGCATTTCATGTGTGCTGTTCAGATGAGCTCAATGGCATCTCATTTCCATGTTTCCTCTTTCCTCATTCTATGCCTGCCCAAAGCTTGTTTGACTTCTGTTCAGAGCTTGTGTTTGGGGTATTTGTTGGTATCAGCAGCCTCTGTTGGAGGGTGGTGCAGTTCATATTTGTGTATGGGGTAGAATTATCTTGCAACAGTATTTTCATGTTGAATTCTTTGTTACACCCATTCCACTGCCTTTTATGCTGCTGTGATCACGTATGTAAATCCCACCTTCAGGCATGGTCTTTGAAATTGCATTAGAAATCCAGCTTACCACGTAGCACAAAAATCCTTACCTGGAAGTATTTTCCTTAATCATTTCAAGGAAAAGATGGATCTTTTCTTCTTTTTTAAAGGTGAAGTTTCAGAATAACATTAGCTATAATGCATGCGCAAGTACACGAAGTGGAATTGCAGTCATAGAATCCCAGACTGGTTTGGGTTGAGGGACATTCAAGCTGATCCAGTTCCAACCCCCTGCCACGGGCAGGGACACCTTCCACTACAGGAGCTTACTCCAAGCCCCTGTGTCCAACCTGGCCTTGAACACTGCCAGGGATGGGGCAGCCATAGTGTAAAAATAGAAACAAATGCAAAAGATCAAAGACTGAAAAACACGGCTATGTGCATATGAAAGGACAACCGGCAGCCAGCCCTGGAGCGCACTTGCTGCATCCTCGTGATACCAGGTTGTCAGTGTGTCCAAAGGAACCTGTCAAGTGGAGAAGCTGCAGCATTCAACTGAAAACCTTCAGGTACACCTTGCTGAGAGTGACGCTGTTGAATTCTGAGGCATTTCTCTCCATTTTAGCCCTTTTTCGGTTCTGTGCCAGGAGTCATCAGTCAACGAGCACCTGATAAAAAATCTGGTAGCAGCTTATCAGTTCCTTGGGTGCTGGTGAAACCCACACCTCTTCTGCTTTCACAGCAGGCTGCAACCTCAGCGAGGGTGTAATCCTTCCTTGCTTCAGTGGCTTGTGCCGACAGGTTTGCTGGGTGCAAGGCTGCCCTCAGTTCATTCTGCTCTCCCTTCCTTCCAGGATGGTGTACTCTCTGTATGAGTGGTTTTGGCACCATGAGTTCTGGCTGCCCCCAGGAATCACTTGGGAGGACATGCAAGAGTCTGAAGATGTCCATTACCCTCAGCCTCGTGATCTCCTGCTCAGTATCCCTTTTGCTTTAATCTTGGTTGTCATTCGATGTGTCTTTGAAAGGTAAGTTATTTAGTGCTCTTTGGGGTTTTTTAGGGTTAATGCTGGCACTTCAGGTCCAAAAGCTGACTTTAGTGTCTGGCCCAATGTAAAACTGAAGAGGTCCACAGAAATTTCAGCTCATAAAAGTCTGCTGAGGGACATTTTTCAGCTCTTTCTCTTCAGCCCTGTGTCCCGGCTAAAGAAGCGTGTTGAACATAGAACACAAAACCTACCTTTAAGATCTAATTATGAGCCATGTGAGTTAAACCAGGTAGGCCCTAAATGAGCTTTAAGCTTGTGTTTTAGAAGGCAGACAAGCTGTTTTGTGTTTTGTTGCATATTGGTGGCAGTTTCTGGGTCGAGTGCAGCAGGAATCATGTCTAGACTCCCAAATACAGTTAAGTCTCCTTTATCTTGGGTAATGGGGACTTGGGATAGCGCACCTGACAGACCAGCTTCAGTAAGATGCATTAGATTAGGCTGAGTCATCTGACCTCAGGATCAGCCACACAAATGTGTGCACGTCACAGACCACTGCTCTGGGTTCAGGAGTGTCATTCCCTTGGGAGTGCCATGTAAAGACATTTGTAGCTGCTTCTTTCTTTCCAGAACCATGTAAGTGTTTTGCAGATTACTTTTCAGTACAGAAAACTTGGGGGTTATTGCAAAAGGCATAGCTAGAAATCCTGCAGGGTTCATTGTGTCATTCAAGGCCGGGTTGGACAGAGCCTTGGGTGGCGTGGTTTAGTGGGAGGTGTCCCTGCCCATGGCAAGGGGGTTGGAACTGGATGATCTTAAGGTCCTTTCCAACCCTAACTATTCTATGATTCTAGGAGTCAGAGGTGCATAAAGATCCTGAGCTGGTGCTGTTGCTATATGCAGTTTAGTCTATAGTTTGCATGGTGTCTGCAACACAATATGATTTGCTAGTGGGTAACTGAGATTTACCAGTGTCAGCCATTGTCAAGACTGCAGAGTAAGTCCCCTTTCATGATCCTGAATACTCTTCAAAGTGATTCTCACTGGACTGAAAAATCCCTATTCCTTGCTGCTGATGGAAGAGGTAATCTTCTGAAATAGTTTAGTCAAATGTACAGTGGTTCGAAACTTAGAAAAAGGGAAAAAAGCCAATTAAAATGTCATCTATTTAAAAAGAAAGATGACAGATGGAAGCACAGCTCTGCAGGTTAGGAATATGTTTCCTCTCCAGATTCTCTGTGCTAATAGGGACAGATTGGAAAAGTTGATAGAAACTGAAACGATACAGAGCTCTGTTGTGATGAAAATGTTTGTAATAAACCCCCCATTATAGCCAGTATTTTTATGTAAACACAGATACGTCAATGATTCTTTAAATAATCATTTTATGATGACACAAAATTGGAATCTAGACCTCTTCTTTGTAAACAATATGTTTAGTGCTCATTCCAGGAATTCCACGGATTTTACCGTGCACTTTCCCAAGGACGGAAATGTCTTGGTTACCTCCACTGATGTGGGAACCAGGGTGCTGTAGGGTAACCATTAAGACACAAGTGACTCACGTTTCTGTCTTGCTGATCCACAAGACAGGGCTAGATCCAGGACTCCTTCAGTTACTGTCTGTCAGTGCCTTGGACACGTTTGCAGTGTGAAGCTGGAGATTAATCCCTGTGCCCTGCATTGACCAGGACTCTCCAGTTCTAGGCTCTCCAGTACAAGACAGAACCAGGAAGAAGGAGAGCAACTGTTCTTAGTGGCGTCCAGTGGCAGGAGGAGAAGGAATGGACACAAACAGAAATGTGTGATGCTCCAGCTGAACATATGAAAATGCTTTTTTACTGTGAGGGCGGTCAGACATTGGAACAGGTTTCCCGGAGGAGGAATGGAGTCTCTGTCTGTGGAGATGCTCAAAACCCAGCTGGAAACAGCCCTCTACAGCCTGCTGGAGCTGACCCTGCTTCAGCAGCAGAGGTTGCGCTGGCTGAACTCCAGAGGTCCCTTTGAGCATCGATTCTGTGCTTCTGTGACTCTGATCCTTTATCCCACTTCCTTTTGCCACACTGCTGCTAGTCAATCTAAATATCTTTTACATCTGCTTTAAGATGCTTATGGCCAGGTTCAAAGATCTTTTTGCTTTCCCATCCAAGTGATGCCTCAGTTGGCAGTTTCCCCAGGCCTGGTACTACTTATTAATTTTAAAGCTCTTTTGATTCACAAACTTCATTAAATAACAGCTTCTTGTCACGCCCTTCGAAAAAGATAGTATCACAGGCCCAGGAAACCTGTAATCATACCAGTACCTTACCAATGCAAATTACAAGCCCGTGTTCTCAGCTGTGTTCTTGTTTGTCCTAACTCTTCTGTGGTCATTTAGTTCAGCATGGCATTTTCTCATTCTCAGTCATTACTGTGTCATGTGCAGTTCATCCTGGAGAAGAAAGCTTCCCCTAGTGAATGGGAGGTATGAACCAAGTCCTCTGTTGCTCCGTTACCTTGTGTGTACAGTGGCAGTACCCCTCTTTAAAACAACCTGCACAAAGGCTGAGAATTGCACACTGAGGGGATGTGTGTGTTATTTCTTCTCCATGTAAATGGCCTTGACTCTGTGGCTTTGTACCCCTGGTCTGTGGGTCAAACTGAGCATATGTAACCACTATACAAGTTTGGGTTTGCTGGTTTTAGCTTGGCCTCTGGCAGTTTGTTCTGCCCTCACGTATTTTACATGCAACTGTGCAAGGATGCAAAGCAATTTTTTTCTCTACAGACACTGTGTGTTCCTGCTCGTACCTGCTCTGGGGCTTCAGAAACACTGTAATGTGTTCATGTCATTCCTCTCTGTCAGAACTCCAGGAAAACAGGAGGAGAAGCCCAGAGGGTTTTCTGCAATCGCTCATTCAGCAGCTGCATTAACCACTGTGTTTAGCCAGTGGATCCATCTTCCTTGTTTGGAGATTAAACCTGGGAAGGACCCCGCTTCCTTGAGCATGGATTTCCCTCTCCGTGGCATCTGCTGGCTGAACTGGGATAAACTGAGACTGACATCCTTTTAAGAACCATTTATTCTGTGGATTAGGTGGTGGCTGTGGGAAGAGGGTATGCGATAGCTGGGTGGGGCCTGGGAGAGCTGAGGACGTGGGTGCAGCCCTTGGGGAGAAGAAACAGCTCACACTTGGGTGAAGCAACTCTTCTGTGAGGCTGTTTGCTCTTGGGAAGGTGCAGAATTGGGGCATTCAGTGCTGAAGAGCAGAAACCTGCTTACCTCTGCAGTGCCTCTGGTCTTTGGCATGATCCTGAAACAAGGGAGTTGGTAATGATGTCCTGACAAAAGAGGGGGCCTGGAATTCAGGAACCTCTCTTCTTCCTTTGATGTTTCCAGACTGTGCTTGTGTGAGTAGGTGATACGTCCTGCACCCATGATTTGGAGGCTGGTTTTAGGCACCTGTATACCTTGGCAGAACTTCACCCTGCTTCTCTTCGGTAATGTCTGAGGCCCTTTTCTTTAAAAACTGAATTCTTGGCAGTGCCACGATTACAAAGGAAGCACGGCTTCCATTGCAGAGTGTTTCTTGCCTGTATGGTTAGGCAAATGTGGGAACTGAAGCGCTTTTGAGGGACAGGAAAGCAGAAAGCTGAAAGCCAGAACGAACATACTATTTAATTGTGTGATTTTAGACTTGACCAGTGATTTTGGGATGTTGCGGAACTGACAGCCAAGGTCGGTGAGTTTGAATCCATCCCTTAGGAGGGTTGCAGCTGTATATGAGCCATGGGATGACCAATGAAAGGGATACGGTTGATCTACAGGGAGCAGATACTTGAACTCAGAATGAGAAGAAAGATAGAACACCCTTCCTTCTGAAGGGGCAAGCATGAAGTTAAAAGAGATTGTGCACTTCAAAGAATACAGGTTCCAGTTGCTGCTGTCCCTGGTTCTGCATCTCTTGCTATTAGAAGATGCTTATAGAGGGGCATCCTTGTAAATTCAAAAACATTTGTGGGAGGGGCAAAACCCCCACTCCCTAAAGTTCAGTTATTTCTTGTATCTGGCGGTAACTCTGAAGCCTCTGAGGAGCTGTGTAGCCTCATTTTGCACAGTGAGGGAGTATCCTTTTATGCCCCTTCATGATTAATCCATTTAGTTTCAATTTGAGCAGGTTTTGCATGAGACAGTTTGTTCTTTGGTGGTTGCTAAATGAAATGCCTTAGTGTGAACTCTCCTGTGTAAACCATGGAGTGCAAGAAGCTCACTAGTGGAGAAGTAGGCTTGGGATGAGAATCATATCTCTGTGTCTTGCCTTGCTTACCTGTAGAGAGTGGTACTGATTAGTCCTCAGACTTCCTCCTTCTGCCTTCCAGATAAACTGCCGTGATGAGACCATCCCTGCAGCTGAGATGATGAATCTGTGATGTTGAAATCAGTACAAGCATCATGCTCTTAGGGTTGTGCTTGGAACAAGGTTTAAATGAAAACTGAGTCAGAGCATCCATCCAACATGTATAAATGTCCCTTAAGAAGTTCAGGCCTTGATTTCCCAATGATGATTGTAAAAATAGGATTGGTCCCGTAACTGATGGTCAAAACCTCAACACCAAAGTAATTGTAACTTTGGTTAATTACACCCTGTCTTCATCAGCTGCAACTGCCTTGTTTCTGTTATAGTGAGATTTTATGCCATGACCATAACAAACCAGCAGGAAGGCGAGAGAAGACAGGGATTAAACAGAAATCGGTCAGGATAATTGAAATAGTTTTCCCATTAAAATGCTCATTGGCAAACTGCCCTGACACCTGGCAGGAAAATCCTCTTCAGTGTGTCTGGAAAAGTTCAGACCTTTCAGTTTCTGATGTGGACTGAGAAGGCAGCGCAATAAGGTTCTTCTTCAGCAACAGAACTTGGTTACATCTTCTTCAGAGGAGCTTGTATTCAATGGCTTGCTTTTTAACAAGAAGGCTCAGACCCACTTCAAGGAACCACTTAATGTAAGAACCAAGACCTACTGCAGAGCTTGGATGAGGCTTGGAGCAACCTGCTCTAGTGGAAGATTGGTTGGACCTCACTTCACCCCATTGATGAGGGAGAGAAGAGTGTGTAGTGGAGGAGTTGAATTGCTGAGCACAGCAATTCCATGCCCAGTTTTGTTACCACTTGGTATTTTCTATTTATGCAGTATTTTTGCCCTGCATTGTTCCCCTCTGAAGGGCTGAAGATGCACAGCTAACACAAGCATCCATTCCTGTGGCTAGGTTTCTAGTTGCTGTGTTTTTGTTTTACAACCCATGTTTGACTTGCATTAGGAAAACAGAGCTAAGTTACTCCAGTGAAGACCAAGTGACCTCATGTTTCAGGCAGGACCTTTCTTATGCGTTCATATCACATACCTGATAGAGACTCCATCTTGATCCTGAGCCAAGTCCTGAGTTCAAGTGGATGCTGTATATGTTCAGTGTTTTAAATGGAGCAGTGGCCTTATCATTTTGGCCTTCTCAACAGCACATAATTGTGCATGAGCTGTAAGCACGCCAGAGAGCACTGATAGGTATCGCGGCTGGCTCTGCGTGCCTGGGCTTAGTGCCATAATCCTGGATGACCAAGCATGGTGGATTCAGAAGCTGGCAGAGCAGGATATAGCATTTCCCAGCCTTATGTGAGCACAGAGCTCAGGACAAGTCCCACTGGTTTTGCTGTAAATTTGGGATTTTTTTTCTTCTCTGTTTCTTTATCCATCTTACTTGCTTGACATGATACTTGTGCTTCAGTTCAAACTGTGGCAGGCAGCTGGGATGTAGCGCATCGTGTTTAAACAGTGCTGCAATATCAGAAATCACTGTTCTGTTTTTGGCTGAGCCTTTATCTTTTCTGTTGCAGAACCATAGCCCTGCCCCTCAGTAGCAAACTGGGTGTGAGAGACAAGCAGAGACCAAAAGCTCAGCCCAACCCTATGCTGGAAACATTCTACAGTACACGCTGCAAGAACCCTCGTGAGGTAAGTCCTTCTTCCTTTGCTTTCCTCTAGATTTAGCTCTTGTGTCTTCTTATTGTGCACAGAATCACACCGAATTCTGAAGTTGGGTAATGCCACTCATATTTGGAAGTTCAACAAAGCAGCAAGAACCACTAAAGCAGTGGCCACCCAACACCAGCCAGCCACAGGAGCCAAAGTTGTTCTGCTCTCCGAGACCTTTACACTAAGACCAGACAGCTTGCTGCAAAGTGCCTTAGATTGACCAGATTTGGGTTTGTCAGGAGCCTCCAGCTGGGCTCGGTGCTGGGTCAGACAAGATGCCCGTATTGCCACATCTGACCTTCCAGGCTGGGTCTGAACCCTGCGTTCTCACCTCTTTTCCAGGGTGAGCTGCTCAGTTTGGCCAAGCAGTGTGACCTGCCACTGAGGAGCGTGGAGAGGTGGTTCCGGCGCCGGAGGAACACGGACAGAGCCAGCCTGTCCAAGAAGTTTTGTGAGGCCTGGTGAGCAGCAGCACAAGCCATGAGCAGCAGGGGCCTTCCACCAGAGCTGAGTTCCATGGGCAGCTCACTGCTTCCCAGCCTGCCCTCCACTCCTATACAGAGAGCATCCTGGGTCTTCCCTGCCCTACATGGGTTGCAGTTCTTCTGCAACTCTTTGCTGCTTCTCTGTTACTGAAACAGGGAGCTGCTTTTCCCCTTTATTTTCACTCCCAAGTCTCCTTTTACACCTGTCTCACCTTTATTCCTTATAGTACTTCTTGTTTTGACTCTCTAAGTTGGCATTCTGCTTTGAAACACAGTTGTATCTGAAAAGCTCCCTACTGCTTTGCATCTTACTGCTTCTTGCTGCTTTGCTGCCTCCAAAATAGCCTTTCTGTTGCCTTTCCCATGACTTCCCTTTGCCTCAGTGCAAGCTGATTCCTTCTGATGCATCTTTTCTACAACTGTTCTGCACGCTGCTGCTTTCAGAAGTCACAGGCAGTGGGCTAGATTTTATTCTGCCTAAAATGTATCCATCTTAAAGTGTGTAACCATAGGGTAGGCATCAACTTTGAGCTGATCCCCTTGTGTTCCACTTAGCACTCAATCTCTCATTCAGAACTCCTCATTTATTTATAATATTCCAGACAGTTGCAGCCAGAAATACAAAATCTGTGGCCAAGGAGTTGTAAAGCAATCTGCTTCATCTCCTTCCATGAAGATGCATCTAAGTTCTCCCTGCACTCAGCTGACTTACAATAAATGGGAAACAGTAAACACTTCTGTGACTCAACTCAGTGAGGATGGAGTCCTTCCACCTGCCCTTTGTCACCATGCACAGTCTGTGGAAGGAATCTCTGTCTGTGATGTGTAGTAGCTTTTCACAGGTTATATCTGGCTTGGAGCTCCTGGGGGTATCATTGGCAGGTAGGGTCTTGCTCTCTCTCAGAATGGAGTTACTCCTGATTTGTTATGGAGATGTTTGGAAATGTAAGGACTGGTTTAGACAGTTTGACTCCTTTGAAGATTTCATGTGTTTTGTTTATGAACAGCTTGTTTATCTCATTGGGGTGAAATTCCCTTCATGCTTTACTACGTGTGTATGATCGGGTGACCTGCCTCTGTCCACTGAACTTGGCAAGCAGTCCATATGTATTTGTATGTGGGTTTAATGTGGTTAAACCATTACCAGCTTCTGACTGAGCTTGAGCATGACATATTCATTACTTTACATGATAATGAATTAAGCATGCCTTATCTCCAAAGCCTACGAGAGAGACTGGCATTGTTTGACTGCTAATGCTAGGAAGGTTTGGCATGATTATCTGGGAGATTTTAGTCAGCAGGATTCCTGTGTTTTCATCTTTAAAGCAGAACAATTGCTCTTTGTGACCTGGTGGATTTGCCAGTGACATGCAAAGAGCCACTCCTCTTACAGGCAAAGGTTGAACATATTGGTATATGTCTTTGCCTTAATAGTGCCATTCTTTGAAGGGGTAGGGTTGATACACAGAACTGCAGGGTGATGGTCAATGAATGGCATTCTAACGTACTCTGTTTTGTTTGTTTGTAGCTGGAGGTTTACGTTTTACATCAGTTCTTTCATCACTGGACTTGCTGTCCTGTATGATGTGAGTACACGAGCAGTGCCACCTGCTGTTCTACCCAGCCAGTGTCTGCAAGAAAGGCAGATGGTGTCAAACATGTCCTTTCAAACCTTTTCATAGAGGTTTTCCCACCAGGTCAGTGCACATCCTCTACGCAGCACATTTATGAGACCACACACAGATTGGACCGTGCTTGTTTTAAACACTCCAGCTCAAAACCAAGAGGGTTCCTCTTCTTCTGGCAAAGCAGAAGACAATTGATATTGTGTAAAAATACATTTCTCTGGGCTAGGAGATGGAACGCTTACTTGAGATGGAAGCTGCAGGGCCTGGCAGTGTGTTGTATCTGATACCTGTTAAGGTAAAAAACTCAGGTTTCCTTTGGAGCATGGACTGCAATTTAATCATTTTATGTATGTATTTTCTCTTCCTTGCCCAAGGTGTGATTGCTTCAAGCTCATGCCTCTGCCTTTTCTTCAATCTGATAAATAATGAGTTCTCTTAATACAAATTGAGCTGCCTCAACAGGCAGAAGAGGTAATGGAAACCATGAATATGCTCTGGTCAGTAAGCTGAGACTTGGGGCACTGGCCATCCTCTGACTGTATGTTAGAAGTTCTCCTGGCTCTTTTCCTGAATCCACTTCCCTAGGTGAGCACATTCTGAGGGGTTAAGGAAGGGAAAACCTGCAGCTCCCAAGCCTGCATGCACAAACTATGCTTGTAACTTCTCATTATGGTAACAAGTGAAGAACTTATGAACTTTGACTTTCAAGTCAGAATTTAAGGTGCTCTATGAGCTAGCAGAGGAGTGAAAGTATCTAAACCCCAATTGTAATGTTTTGTGAATCTGTACATCCAAATTGAAGGGAAAATCCTGTTCTTCTGCATTTTCTGACTATTTGAGGAATAAAAGATCATCTTCACTTTTCAGAAGAGTCTTTCCTCAGTACACATCTTCCAGTTTTCACGAGAGGGAGGCATCTGCAGACAGCACCTTTAGATCCTGTAGCCGATGGCACCTTATTCTGTTAGCTAAAGTTGTAACAAAATGACTGCATTGAAAAGAAGGACAAGGAATGAATGTGACAGCGCGTAGTTACATGTGACATTTCCTGACACTTACATGTTTACTCTGTAATCTGAGCAGTATTTTAACCTGCATTTGTTTCTCAGCAACACCTTTCTTTAGGAAAAAGCGGGTGCGCAAAACTTATCTTGGTAGCTGAAAGCAAAAGATTCTGTCCCATGAGTCAGAAATACCAGGTAGCAGTAGGAACTTACAGACCCATACAATGGTTTGGGCCAGAAGGAGCCTTTAAAGTTCTTCCAGCTCCAACCCCTGCCACGGGCAGGGACACCTTCCACTAGAGCAGCTTGCTCCAAGCCCCTGTGTCCAACC
>WYDI02032806.1:8820-20660 GCA_009867235.2 Psittacus erithacus
GGGGGGGGGGGGGGGGGGGGGGGGGGGGGGGGGGGGGGGGGGGTGGGGGGGGGGGCAGGCGGGGGGGGAAGGGATGCTGGTGTGGGTAAGGGATGCTGTGGGGTGAGAGATGCTGTGGGGTGAGTGATGCTATGGGGGGAGGGATGCTGGTGTGGGGTGAGGGATGTCAGGACGGTGGCTCAGCTCCGGCCACAGATGGGGACAGGACAAAGGAGCAGTCTGGAGCTGCCCCAGCTCCTCACCCTCCTCACCCCACTCCCTACGATAACCCGGCTTTACCCACCAGTGATGGTCGCGGCATCGCAGCATCTGCCTGTGGCTGACCCCTGGGATGTGGGGCTGGTGTGGGGCAAGGCAGTGATGGGGGAGTCCAGGCTGCACTGGAGGTGGCCGGGGGGAGTCTCTGGAGGGACCGCGGGGTCCAGTTTGGCTGCTGTTACGTGGGGGGGGCCATGGGGAGAAGCTCTTTCCACCCCCGCTCCCTGGAGCAGCACCGAGCAGCAGAGTCCCTCCTGCAGCCGCTGCCGGGGGACAAGGAGCCGTTAGGGTGATGTTCTGGGGCCCAGGGACACATCCTGAACCCCACGCTCGGGGTCCTGTCCCCAAGCACCCTGCCCGCTGGCTCAACACCACCCAGGGGCAGCATCTGCACCACAGGGACTTGTGGGGACCTGGACAGCGCTGCCAGGGCCGGGAGTCCCCCCATAGGGACAGGGGGAGCAGCCAGCACCAGGAGAGGCCCAGCTGCTGCTGAACACGGCGCAGTTCCGGGATGGCGCTGGGTCATCGTACCTGCTCAGCTCCGCTACGTGACACGGGGCACTCAGCACCAAAGCAAACGCTTGGTGATGTCCGGATCAGCACCAATGCCGGAGGGGGGGAGAGGATGCTCTGAAGGGATGGGGAGGAGCCTGTTCCCCTCCCCGGGCTCGCTGCCGGGTCCCTGCCTGTGGTAGCGGGCAGGGGAAGGAGCCGCGGAGGTGCTCGGTAGCGGGCAGACGCATTGGAGCCTCCAGAGCCCCACCTCGAAGAGCAAAGTTCGGCTGCGAATCTCCTCCCCGTCAGAGGCAGGATGCGGAGCCGGGACCTGCTGCGTTGCCCCGGGCAGGGCTGGGCAGCACCCGCTGCCTCCCCGTCCCAGCCATAAACACATCACGGGACAGGCCATAAAGCAGCACGTTCCTGCCCGCTCCAGCGCCCCGGCTCGGGCTGCAGCCGCTGCGGGCACCGCTGGGAGCCCCGTGCCCCATCCCCACCCCTGCTCCGTGCCAGGGCATCGCTGTTCCCTCTGCAACACCCGTACCCTGCGTCTCCCTCCCTGGCACACGGCGCGGCCGGGAGGCAGCGCGGACATCCCAGAGCGCGCCCATAGCCCCAGTCTCTGCCCCATAGCACTGGAGCCATCGGATGGCGGTGGCTCAATCTGCCCAAGCAATAGGTCCTTAGCCCCAGACCCTCAGAGCCCCCCCATTGCCCCCAGCGCAGGAAGGGACCCACCGTGCCGCGGTGCTGCCGCTGCCCGCGCTGGCTCCGGGGAGGGAGCCCGGTGTGAGTCAGCGCTGGGCCGGGGCTGCCAGAGCCCTGCGGCTGCTCCTGGCCCCGCTCCTGCCCGCACGTTGCCTATGCCCAAGGAGAGCCCGGTCCGGACCCGTGCGAGCAGCTCCCATCGCACCCGGCCCCTGCGTTGGGGCTGATGCGGGAGCTGCCCCATGGGAAGGGGTGGGAGCAGGAGGACGGCGGCGCCGGGGCAGCAGCGGGAGCAGCAGGGCCCGGGGCAGGGTGCAGGGTGCAGACCCGAGCCCTGCGCCCTCTGCCCGGTGCCGTGGTGCGGCTCCTGCCCTGCGCGTCCCTGCCCGCGCAGCCGGGGGGGGGCTTCATTCC
The DNA here is from genome assembly GCA_009867235.2 of Psittacus erithacus. NCBI lineage: Eukaryota > Metazoa > Chordata > Aves > Psittaciformes > Psittacidae > Psittacus > Psittacus erithacus. Next base: position 10,702 of record WYDI02032806.1, read on the forward strand.
ATGGGTGGGATGGGGGTCGCTGCCCTCCTGCCCTGCCCCAGCCCATGGGATGTCCCCAGGGGGGTCCTTGTGGAGCCCTCCCGAGCTGGGAACATCCCTTAAAGTCACAGACATGGCCGGGATGTGGCTCCCGCAGTGCTGGATCCCACCCCAGCACTCGGGGCTCAGCAATGGGTCTCTCCATGCACCCAAGGCCATCAGGGGTGGATCCTGCCCTGCTCATCCTGGCGCTGCCTGGCTTCCCGGCTGGAATGGGCCCAGTTCTGCTGTGACCCCATCAACCCCCGGTGCTCTGCCCCTGCCACAGCCCTCACTGGGGCTGACCCCACCGTGGGATGCTCCCTGCGCCCAAGGGCTGCGTCCTCAGCTCCCTTCCATCTGCAGAAATGCTCTCCACAGCCTCAGCCTCTTCCACAAAGCAGGAAAAGCCTCCCCGCTCCCATGCTGACTTCCTGGTTCAGGCACTGGGGAAGGTGGAGCAGGGCCACATCCCAGCTCCTGCTGCCAAATCCCTCTGTACCTGCAGCCAACCCATCCCTGGGGGTCCCGGTCCTACCACAGGCCCCCAACTGCTCACTCCAAGGGAGGGGGAATCCCAGTGGGCTCTTATGGAAACCCCTTTATAGGTGTCAGAGCCCACAAGTGGGAGTGGGCCCATGAAGCTATCAGGACCTGCCCCATTGAGGACACCCTGGAGGCTGAGGGCCACATCCCTGCCCATGGCCCTGGGAGGTGCTGAGCCCCATAGCCATGCCCTAAGGATGCTGCAGGACCCGGTCCCTCTTGGGGCGGGTGCTCGGTGTCCCGCTCCCCCTGCACAGGCGCTGGTTCCCGTTGTCACTGCTCCAGCTCCTGTTCCGGCAGCGGCTGCCTGGTCCCAGCCTTGTCCCGAAGCCGCCTCCGGCCCCGCTGCCCTCCGGAAGCGCGCTCGGCTCTGCCCGGGAAGCAGCTGCCGCGTTCCTCATCCCCATGGCAGGGCCAGGGCAGGAAGCGCGGCCGCATCCCTCCTGCACCGGGGCTTGGCTGCGCCGAGGGGCTGAGCTCAGCACAGGATGTTCCCGGAGCCATGGGACACGGCTGGAGCCGGCCCCGCTTCCCAGAGCGGCTCCTGCTGCCTCTGTCCCTGCTGCCACCGGCACGGACCATGGCAAAGCACAACGGGACTGCCTTAACCCTCCATGTCCTGCCGTGCTCTGTGCAGTATCCACCTCCCAGCAAGATCCCTCCTGGCACAGGCGATGCTTCCCATTGGGCTCTCGGGCAGAGTGGAGCCAAGAGCATTTCCCCTGCCATCTGCTCCTGTGCTGGGCAGGAGGCAGCCCGGGTTGATGGAAGCAATCCCACTGTTCACCTGCCCTCTCATATGGCTCCATCCAGGCCCTGCTCCAGCACTCAAGTGCAGCTCAATCCTGACCAGCACCTCAGTAAAGAGGAGATGCTGGTGATGCTACCTAATGAGCAAGTATCTTAATTACAGGGAGGTTTTAGCTCCTGACAGAGCAGAGGTACCTGGTGATGGGCAAAGGAAGGGCTCACAGGGCTGCAAGAGGTGGCCTGTGCCTTGCTGAGCATCATCCTCAGCCACCGCCTGAGCCCTGGGTGCAAAGCATGGAGTGAGCTCACACAAGGAGGGTGCTGGTCACCCGCACGCCGGTGGGACTCAGGGACAGAACAGGCTCAGGGCACCGCGGGGCTGGGGGGTTATTTTATTCTTTGCTTTGGTCTATACAAAAACAACTTACAGAAATAATAAACTCTTCCATTCCTGCACCGCGCTCCTGCAACCGTCCATCCCCTTCCAGTCAAAGCGTTAAACCACCGTCTAGAGCCTCCTTAGAACATGTGTTAGAGAAGGGAGGGGGGGGACAGGAACACACCACTCACCAAAAAGAAGGGAAACGGGTTAAAATGTGCAACAGAGATCAGTAACAAGGACACGGTTCCTAATGCGGGATCACTCCTATACGGGTACTGGGGGGATAGGCAGGTACAGAGTCAGCTCCCCAATGGCTGATGGGAAAGAGACATCCCGATGGCTAAAACGAAGGTCCTGGGACAGGGCACGCTTTGCTTTCAGCAAACTGGGTCGGCCTGATTGAGTTTGGGCTCACGGAGAGCAAAGGGTTGCCCATGTTAGATTCCATCCCTCGAACACTAACACATGGAACATGCAGTCGGGGGGGGGGGGGTGTTGGAAAGCACAAACTTAAAGGTGGCAAAAGCCATTGGCACCATATTAAAAATACAAAAGAAATCTCTATTCATAGAAAAGACTATTCTGCCAACGCAAGGTCGCAAACGGGGCAGGGCTTGTGGGTTTTAAAGCTTCAGAAACAGTATCTTGGATGCTGGATGCGGCAGTAGGCGCGCGAAGAAGTCCCAGGGGGAAAAGGACCTGCTCCGCAGCCCCACAGCGAAGAAAAGACATCGAAAACCAAAGCCTCTGGTGGGAATGGAAAAGTTTTGTCTTCTCAGGCACTTCTGTCTCCCAAGTCCTTCTTGCAGATGCTCAGCCTGGGGCCACCCTCTTCTGTACGGAGAAAACACCTGCACGGGCAGGAGAGAGCTCCTGTTATTGAGCTGAGAGGGGAACCTGGTGGACACCAAAGCCCATGGGATAATGGGGATGTTGACCCCATTGGCAGCAGAGACCCCATGGTCTCACCATGCACACGGCAGGGGTACCTGGTGCGGGGCTGCAGGGCGCGTTAGGCCAGCATGTGGTCAGCGAAGGGCGCTCGGACGCCGTCGCTGTAGGCGTCCATGGGGTAGTCCCCGTCCATGTCCATGTGCATGTCGATGGGGTCCAGGGGGATGTCACCCGAGTACATGGGGCGATAGCCAGGGTCCAGCTCTGCGGGAAGGGATGCGGCAACCTCAGCTCCCATCAGTGAGGGGCTTCTCCAGAGCCCAGACCCCCTTCCTGGTCCTCCTGCCTGCAGCACTCACAATGGACACAAGCGCCACCAACCACCCCAAGCTCCAGGGCCAGCATCCTGCTGAGCATCCCCAGCAGGTCAGGCTGGTGCTTTACCAGCAGCCAGCCAAGAAAGGTTTTCAAACCAGCCTGGTTTGCTGAGAGGAGGCAAATGCCCCACCAGATCATAGCCATGGGGGGCCCCGCAGGAAGAGCCAGCACCACACTCACCATCTGTGTAGGGCTCGTTGATGGGGATCATGCTCTGAGCCTACAAAAGAAGGGGACACAGGGAAGGGGGATTCGTGTTCACGTGCGCACAAGGCCCAGCCCCATCCCAGGGAGCACCCAGGGCTGTTGGAGAGCTGAGGACGCAGCCCATCCACCCCGCACCCCCTTTTCCAGTCGCTCCCATCCAAGCTCTGGTTGGCTTCTGGAGCCGGGCCTGGTCCATCCCAAGGAAAAAGGGCTCCCTGGGGGATGCTCACCGCCTCCCAGGCTGCCGGGTCGTGCTTGAAGAGGGAGTTGGTGAGTTCCACAGAGACGCGCTTCCTGTAGTCAGGGTTCTTGTCCTCGGAGATGCGGAAGAGCACGGCAGCAGCGTAGGTGGCTGCAAGGCAAGAGGAGCAGCCTCAGCACCCTAAAGCACCAAGAGCCTGACCCGGCTGTTGGGGTGATACCCAGCAGCAGAGAGCCCCTGGCGCTCACCCGTCCCCTCGTTCCTGGAGTGCAGCAGCTCCATGAGGGGAGCTGAGGCCCCCTCAGCATCAATGGCATCCGCTGCCTCCTTGTCCTGTGCCAGCTCGCACAGCACTCCGGCTGCCACACGCTGGATGTTCTCCACCGGCGAGTAGAGGAGCTGTCGGGAGAGATGCTCATCAACACGAAGCAAAGCAGCCAGCGAGGAGCTGCGTGCTCCTTATGTGCTCTGGCACCTGCAACACTGACAGCAAGCGCCAGGGTCCCTGGGTGGGTGGGAGGTGACAAAGCGCAGCCCCGGGTCCCCCAGCCCCTAACCTGCACGAAGAGAGGGATGGTGTTGAGGCGGAAGATCTCCATGCGGTTCATGGGGTCCCGGGCCAGGATGTGCAGTGCCCCTGTGCATCCCTCCACGATCTCTTCCATCTTCACTCCATCCTGTCAGGGCACAAGTGCTCAGCCAAGGCCCTGGAGCAGCCAGAGGCAGGGCACAACCACCCTGAGCATGGCACAGGCTGCCCCTAGGGATGGGTTGGTTTTGGGGGCACAGAGGGGTCTCACCGTGTAGGGCTGCTGCGTGCCGGCGGCCACATGTCGCTGGGCATCCTGGTGAGCCTTGACCAGCAGCTGGACCAGGCGCGGGATGACGGCGGCCTCCTGCAGCGGGGCATGGTTGGCCGGGCACAGGGCCAGGTTGCGGATGAGGCCTATGGTAGCCTGGAGGAGAGGAGAAGATAAGGGGGGGAAAGGGAGATGGACCTCAACAGCGGATCAGGGCAGCGTGTGCTTCCCATGGGAACGCAGCAGATCGGAGCCCCCCTGCTCATCCCACTCCATGGCACAGGCTGACTTCAGCTTCCTCCCACCGGGCCAAGTATTGATCCAACCGAGCAGCCATTTCCTCCATTAGCTGCCATCAAGGATGTGGCTCACCGTGCTGCATGCAGCCACCATCGCTCCCCGCACAGCCCCAGCCACAGACCCCTCAGCACCACATCCCCCCACTGGAGCAGCAGCTGGTGGCCAGCTTGAGCCCCTCACCTTGACCAGTGGCCACTGGTTGGGCTGGTTGAGGAGCTTGACGATGGCGGGGATGCCATAGTTGAGCCGCACCGAGTTCTGCGCCATCTCAGCCTCGGGGTGCCGGCTGGTGAGGTGCCGCAGCGCGCACACGGCCGGCTCGGTGATGTCCTCCTTGTCGCCCGCCCGCAGGATGGTGTGGATCAGGGCTTCCACCCCGTTCGACTGCGTCACCAGGGTCTTGTTCTTGCTGTTGTTGCAGGTCAGGTTGGAGAGGGTGCCGGTGGCACAGGTCAGCACGTTCACGTCGTCGGAGCTCAGCTGGTTCACCAGGATCTTGAGGACGCCGTCCAGGCCCTCCTGCGGGAGCAGGGAGGGGAGGTTGGAGCAGCCTCCGCAGTGGATGTGGGCTCTCGTCCAGGCTTGGGGAGCCAGAGCTGCCCCACAGCACCCCATGGACCAGAGCAGGCAGCGATGGAGGAGATGCAGCGTTTGCACCTCCCACCCCACGCCTCTCCCGGTCCCCATTGCTGCCTGTCCCTCCCGACACGCGCTGCTCCACTTGGGAATTCAACATCTCCAGCAGCCTTTTCCTGCTGGGAACTGCAAACAGTGCAGCCCCGGGTGAGCCGGTCCCAGCCCCGCCGCAGGCAGGGGCAGGAAGGAGTTAAAGGCACTGCGTTCCCCCCTCCGCAGCAGAGCGGGGATGGGTCTGTGCCAGCACAAATAGTTTCCAGGCTGCATCAGGCTCTAATCTGCACGGAGGAGCCCCAGCAGCTGGGGATCGCATCAGGAGGCGGCAAAGGGCTGCGAGAGCAAGCCCAGAGCAGGGCTCAGGGTCACCCTCACCCGGCTCCCCATGGGCACAGCCACCTCCACGGCAGCTCCTTGGGTAGCTCCAAGCGGGTGGCCAGGGTCCAAGGCAGAGCCAGCACCAGCGCTGGCGATGCCCCACCAAGCCTGTGATAAACTGGGGTGGCCTTGGCAGCAGCAGCCCCTGAACCAGGTGCTGAAGCACGAGGTGGGGTCCTGCAGACTCACCTGCTTGGTGGCCACATCAGACAGGTTCCGCAGGGTCCAGAGGCAGTTCTGGACCAGCCTGGGGCTGGAGCTGGTGAGATGCTTGCCCAGCGCCTGCATGCCGCCTGCCAGGGAGGAGACACCACCGTGAACACCCAAAGGAGAAGGGGGAGGCAATGGGTTTGCATGGCAGGACCAGGCCACGAGTGATGCCCCTAATGTGTGATGCAGCCTCGTGGCTTAGCAGAGGCTGAATGCAGCGCAGGGAGACAGCTCCGAGCCAGGCAGGCCGGATCCTGCTCACACCCCACACCAGGAGAGCACCTCAGCAGCCGTTCAGAGCATCACCCTGACACCACCCCCTGCCTCCTGCCTGACACCAGCAGCCCCTCTTACCAGCCTCAACGATAGCGGGCTTGTTGCTGGGACACACTGAGAGCACCTTCAGCACCCGGCTCGTGGTCCAGAGCAGCTTCTCGTAGTTGTAGCTGCGCATGATCTGCACCAGGGCCTGGGGGCCTCCGTTGGCCAGAATTATCAGCTGCAAGACAAGCAGCACGGTCGGGGTGTGCGGGACAGGCACTGCCATCACCCCATAACAGCAGCGCAGCAGCCTGCAAGGAGCACGGATGGGCGACCACCCCACTCCTCCCTCCCTTCCTTAGGACCCCTGTGCCCCACCTTGCTCTCCTGGTTGCCATAGGCGAGGAGCTGAAGGCAGTCGGTGGTGATGGCCAGGAACTTGGGGTTGTTCTTGTTGAGCAGAGGAACCATCTTCTGCAAGCCATCAGCCAGGCGCACGGCCATCTTGGCCCCTTCCTGGTACAGCAGCAGGTTGTGCAGGGTGGTGATGGCGTAGAAGAGGACCGACTCGACCGGCGAGCTGCAGGCAGCAGCCCAGAGCCACGTCAGCTCAGCACGGTGAGCCCCAGCTCAAGGCCACCGTGCCACGGGCAGCCCTTGGGGCAGGGACACATCCTCAAGAGCACAGAGTGAGCCCCATCCCTATGGACAATGCAATGGGGGGGCTGCTCCCCTCCTCCTGCTGCTGCATAGGCTCCAAATGCAGCAACCCCTGGGGCTCCCATAGGCTGAAAGGCTTCGGGTCTCCCATTCCCTTGGTTTTGGTGTGAGCAGGAGGCAGCAGGAGCCCTCCCCTCCTCTACCCCCAGCCCAAGGGGGGACTTCATGTGTTCCCGACCAGCAGCCTCCTACCTCAGCATCCTGACGAGGGCCGGGATGCCTCCGGACTTGAAGATGGAGAGCAGGCCCTCGCGGTGGTGCGAGAGGTTGTGCAGGATGCTGGTGGTGCAGCGCGCCGTGTCCAGGTCGCTGGTGCTCTGCATGGTGCGCACCACGGCCGCCACGATCTGCGGCGACTGCATCAGGGCACGGCGTGAAGCCTCCTTCTTGGAGAGCTGGTTCACGATCATGGCTGCTTTGCTGACAACCACCTGCGGGAGAGAAGCGGGTGGTGGGAAGGGGTCCCGCTGCTGCGCATCACTGCAGGGACATGAAGCATCCATGAGCATCGTGGTGCTGGAGCAGCAGCAGTGGCACGGATGAAGATTGCTGTTTTTAACAGCGCTCATCCACACTGCTCCAGGAGCCACGCTGCAGCATGCAGCACATGGAAGGTCCAAGCAGCACCAGCGTGCTGCAGGGATGGGCTGGAGCACCGGGAGCCGGTGTCTGTGCCAGGCCAGGGCAGGAGAGCTGCATCCGAGCAGCAGGGATGGGCTGTGAGGAGATGCGGGTGGGCAGAGGTGGGCTCCATCCTTCTGCGGGGTGGAAGCAACCGCAGAGCTCTGCCAAGGAGCCCCATGAGGACGGGAGCTCATCTGTACTGGGAGACGGGTGCGAGCAAAGCTGCTTCCTTACCGGGTCCTCATCGTTGAGCAGCTTGGTGAGCTCGGGGATGGCGCGCGTGGCCAGCTCGGCATCGTCCTGGTAGTTGATGAGGTGCACGATGGCCGATTTCAGCATCTGCGAGGGCTCGGCCAGGCGCTGCACGTTGGTCTGCTGCCCCTCGAGCTGCGTGCTGATGAGCAGCGAGCGGTCCTCCACCGTCTCCGGGTACATGGCAGCACGGACGCGCTGCGCCCGGGTCATGGCCAGCTGAGCCTCCATGTCTGCTGTGGGGGTAAAGAGGAGCAGAGTCAGAGCCCGCCTCTCCCACCGCTGCTTCCCCATCTCGATGCGCTGAGCAAGGGCTTAGTGCAGCACCATCGCTAGGAGCCGGTGCTGCTTCAAAGCGTGCACAGAGACAATGCAAGACTCGAGGAGGCAGTGTGAGGAGGCACTCATGCCACCAGAGACAACGCAAGACTCGAGGAGGCAGTGTGAGGAGGCACTCATGCCACCAGGCCCATTCATGAAGAAAATGAAGGATATTTCCAACTTGGACAAGCTGGCACCGGGGATGAGGAGGAGGCCACAAAGGCCTTCGCTGTCACACTGCGATAAGAGGGACCCGTGTGGCAGTGATGCTGCAGCAGTGTCCCCATCACTGCAGCACAGGGACCACTTGGTCCCCAGGGGAGCTGGTGACCAAACCTCCCACAGCCCATCACTGACAGGGGGATCCATGGAGGCGAACAGAGCCCTCCTTTATGGGATAAAGCTGTGGGAAGCATCGCCTTTAGCCCCGGGGGCTGTGCCTCTGCCTGCTTTGCCCTCGCAGCAGCAGCAGGAGACAGGCCAAGCAGGCAGAGCGCTGGAGCACAGACTGGCAGCTCTGTGCAGACGCCGATCCGTGGGCCGGGATCAGCTGTTGCCACCTCGATCCAAGCCGGATGTGTGTGCAGAGCTCAGCACCGCGCGGGCTGGCTGCGCGCCACCCCACAGCCTCAGCGCAGGGAAGGACAGGAGGGAGCATATTTTAGGCAGCAGCAGCTCCCGGGGTGTGGAAGGCAGCGTGGAGCAGTGCCCAGAATGAGCACGGCTCATGGGGGAGGCGAAGGCAGGCAGGAGCTGAGCAGCCAAGCCTGCAGGCGTGCCTGGTCCTGCAGCCCATACCTTGTGCTTGGCTCTGGTTCTGGCTCCCTCCCTGGCAGTAGCTGGTGGTGGTCGTCTTCTTGATGGTGTACTGCTTCCCATAGACCTCCTCATCGTCCCCGAGGCACTTGCTGCTGACCGAGGGCACCTGGGTGTTGACTCCGGAGTGGATGCCCGAGTCGTAGGTGTAGGTTTGCTGCCACTCCGTCACCTTGATGGGCTGCTCCATCATGTTCATCACCTCCATGGCTGCTCTGTGGGGCAGGGAGGGGAGGAGTGAGTCCTGCGGCAGCCCCCAGCCCCACGCAGCCCCAGCAGATGCCTATCTGCCCCCCGCCCGGCGCGGGATGAAAGCAGCGCGGCGATGACGAACCCACAGCTCAGCACTTTGCCGCTCGTGTTCAGACATGAACGCGCCTGGCGCAGCGTCAGCACCGCCTCGGCGGGGAAGGTGTGAGCACAGGGACCCGCAGTCAGGACCCGGCTCCAGCCCCACCGCTTGTACAGAGCAGCCTCAGAGCCAGGAGCCGGCCACAGCCATCGGCTGCAGCGCCGAGAAGAAAGCAAAACCCTTTTAGAAGCCCTCTGGGATGTCCCTGAATCACCTGAAAATACCCAGGCGAAGCTTTCCTCCGGGTGCTCAGCACCACAAGCACCCACAGCGTGGTCCCATGCTGTGCTGAGCACCACACTATGGTGCCAGGCCAGGGCAGCCCAGCACATCCCAAACTCAGGACAAGGCTGCTTTCGAGCAGGTTTCCCTTATCTTTCCCAAGGAGGATGGCTCAGGGATTAACCCCTGAGCTCACAGGCAGGCAGATGCTGCAGGGCTGTGAGTCACCAGCCCCACATCCAGCCCCTGGCACGGCCAGGAGGGGAGAGATGTGGGGGGACACACATAGGCAGCACCATCCAGCCCCACAGCGGGATTCCTGCCCCTTCCTCCGGCGGCGCAAGGGTGCGGATGACTCAGAGTTTCAGAGGCGAGATAAGCTTGAAGGGAGCAGCTGCCACCCGGCAGAGCCGGGTGCATCAACCGCGCTTCCCAACGGGCGTAATTACCACCTCCACCGGCTCTGATTCATGCAGCAACCTGGACCGGGGCGGCCACGCGCCCCTGGATGCGCTCCAGACCCCGCCGCAGCTCCCCAGGACCAGCCGGGCCGGTGCGGCAGCCTCGGGCCCTAGCACCCTGCTTGGGTTTGGAAGGGGAAGGGGTTGAGCACCCCCCCCCGCCCCGGCAGCCCCCCGCCACCCGGCAGCTGAGTCAGGGCGTCGGGTGGTGGCCGGGGACGCGGTGTGCGTG